>ML783804.1:839226-849333 GCA_009831015.1 Picea engelmannii
GTGTATTACTGTATATCTGTGTTTATGGTTGCATATCTGATACATTTCTGTTATATTATTGAATATCTGCGATATCTCTGTGCATTTCTTTATTATATCTCCACTCTCATTTCGTGCCGAAAATAATTTGAATCATGTATACCATTAACAAACGTGAGACAACCCACCGATGATGATAATGGGCGTCAAGGTACCATGGTGCAATCTAACAAGTGTGAATAAATGAACTAGTGTCGAACACCTTATAGAATCTATCGATCAAGGGACATTGATGTATTCCCACTGTCAATAGCGAGGGAACCTGCCACTAATGACTGCAAGCCCCAAGGTACCACATATAACTTTAGATCCATGTCCCAGAGAAATATGCGTTGAAGTCGATAGAAAGAGATCTACTTGAAGGAAGGAATTAAGGCATCCTCCATCCTCCATCACGAAGGGTAGCAAGAGGCCAAAGATTTGGAAGGATCTGGATGAATAGATTGTAAGGACCGCACCAAGGTATGACTTTGTCATGCATTAGATGGAATATTGCATGACATAGACTCTCTGAATAGTATCCAATGATAAAGACTACTGACAAAGACAAGGAATCCACCAATGGGGTCAAATGGAAACCAAGGTACCAAACAAATCCCTATGTGTGATGATTTTTGTTGACGTCGAACACAAGGGAATATGCTTAGTTAGAGACCAATGATGGTTTGTCATTTGTTGAGTGCAAGGTCACCTATAAATGATGGAAATAGGCCTAGGGTGCAGCTATAGTTCATACTCTTAGAGTAATGTGTCAGAGTCAATAAGAGTAGACTCGCCAACAAGAAGTCAATGGGGACCTTCTATACTAACACGAGTGAGATACAAAGATACTTGTGATGATGAGATGTACTTTACTAACACGGGAATATTGACTTGAACGATCAGATACTTTATGCAGAATTTTTGAATCAGGCTGAAACTTCCCTTAAACAAAAGCATGACACATTATGTGATTTAAGAAACATGGATTATAAACTAGGATACATTTTTTATACATGAGGCATGATCAAACTCTACATATGGTTGGGAGAATAACCAACCAGAGGAGATTATACTAAAAAATGAGAAAAAGTTTTCTAAAGCCATACTAAACCCAAAATATTGAGACAATAACTCAAATATCGTTCTTTGTTCAAGGGCGACAAGACTGCTACCAAAACAAAAATAGACACTTTCCCCCCTTCTTTTTATTTATTTTTTATTTTTTTTGTCTTTTTCATGTTATTAAATCCTGAAAAATAATAAAAGAATGCTATAGAAAAGTGTAGGAAATGAGTGTCGTGGGAAAGAAAACTAGTTCCAAAGTGCAATGAACATACTATGCTCAATGCAAGGAAGCATGTGCGGGATAAGGACACTCAGGGGATGTTTCCTCCATGGTTAAGGTGTCAATTGGTAAACGCATAAATTGCAAGGATATGAACTAGTAGGAATGCATAAGCAAATGCTTCAACGATGGAAAGTTGAAGCCAACATTAGGCCTAGAAGCACAAGCGGTTAATATGCAATGCAATTAGAACTCATCAAAATTTTGGAAGTATTGTGGGTAGGTTATCCAACAAGAGATTGAGAGGAAGTCATGAGGCCTCAATGAAAAGACATGGCAGGACTAAACATAGCTTATGAGCCTACTGAAACAACTGCAACATGGGTGTCAAAAATGCTAGTGAGGTACTAACTAGAACACCCATGGAGAGGTAATCTCTATCATTCATAACAACACCTTTAAAGTAGCTTGAAGTTATGATGTCATGAACGAATGGGGTGGATCCTGTGGCATATATGTGAGTGATATTGATAAATGCATCGTGTAGGCGAAATGGAACCTTCCCTATATTCTAGTAAAGAATACAGTACATGTTGAAGAGTCTGAAAAATGCTGACATATGTAGTATCATATGTTAGAGGGAGTCTTGTAGGTAATGGCCAAAAAAATATTGAGAAGAAGATATACAACTTCAATGAAAAGTCATGGCAGGACTAAAAAAGGCTCCCAAGCCTAATAGAAAATTGGTAGCATGGGTGCCAAAATGCAAAGGGGTTCTAACTATAGCACCCATGGAAGATAGGATCTACCACATGAATTACAACACTTCTAAAAAATAAATAAAGTTATGTGTCGCAACTGAGTGGGGTCGATCCTACATAAAAATGAAACAAGAAACGGATAATGAAAAAATGCATGAAGGGGAAAATCTAACCTATATGCCAATTTCGAGATCATTACCTATCAGAATGAATTGACATGATGAAAATGTACCAAAGAAAATGTCTCCAAAGTCTTGTATATAAGACCAAAAACACTCACCTATAAGTTAATAAGTCCAATATAGAAACCTCTGATAAAAACAAGTGTTATGGGATATGGAACTTGAAAACAACAAACCCTAAAAGTACAATATGTACATAGGACCGCATATCCTTGTAGCTTATGCATAGTGGTTTTCTAGGTAGATCCCATTGCTAGGCTCAGGCCAAGGGAATCTTTGGTAAACAACCTGTAAATATTCTAGTTCAGGAAGAGGTCGAAAATCCATAATCATAGCTTCAAGTATAGCCTCATATGATGGAAACTCAACATCCATGAAACTGGTGCTCGACAACACATAATTACTAGGGGTCAAGGTCTCACAAGCACTAACATAAAACTCAAGAGGAAACGCCAGATTTCTCAGGCCAAAAGGGGAAAGCAGGAGCTCACCTGCCCCCATTGGATACAACACCTCATCAATTGTCTATACCTTGTCTTGAGCAGGCCAACATGACTACAAATGATCCTTCTCAGAAGCAATTGAACATTGAGGATATGACACCACATAATTCACCCGTGGTGGGGAAAATTCTACTTGAACACTAGGAACATACAAAGGGGCAAATGAAGCTGAATTCAAACTAGGATGGTGATTATCAGATGAAATATGATCAATAGTGACAATGATTTCATTGTGAGGGAAATGCATCACACGAAAGAGAGTAGACACCCTAGCATTCATAGAATAAACATAATCATGCCCAAGAAGCATACTAAATTCGAAAGGGCCTGAAACCAATAACAAATCGACTAGGACTCTTCCCACCTAAAGTGATAGGCAACTGAGGAAGAATCCCCAAACATTCACTAGGTCTTATGTCGAAATCTAGCAACTCACTGGTAGCTGCCACAAACTTGGGAGAACCCAACTCTTTCCAAGTCGAGGAGGATAAAATACTTGCAGAGGATCCTCCATCTACAATACATTGTTGAATTCCTTTCAACATAGATTCAACCAAAATTGTTATCTAGAAAGGTGCATAAGAAGGAAGGTGATGCTCCATAAGATCATTCTAATCAAAGGAAACCATCCTAGGACTTGGAGTGAGCGTACTAGAATAGAGTGGAATTCCCCCTTGTTCAGAAGGTACTGAACTGGAAATGCTAAATACATAGTCGAAAGATGCATCACTCCCCGGAAGAAGAGTGGGATCAGCCAAATATTGTGTCATCTCGACCACTTTGGAAGACTGGTCACTATGCAAGAGAAGAGTGGGATCATATGAAGATTGCATCGGCATGACCACTACCTCAACCATTGGTTGAATAATATGTGAGAAAAAATGGTCAAGAGATGCATCAACCCCCAAAATGAGAGTGGTATCGATCGAATATGGGATCAACATGATCGGTTCATCAACCAATGATTGATTATATTGTTGGGAAACCGAAGATGACACATAACTAGAAGGGACTTCAAACAAGAACCATGTTCTTCGTACCATGATAATGTCAAGGCAAAAATGAGTAATATCATCTCCTTTGCAAAGCTTACAAGGGAATTTGGGATTATGTCCTATACGTCTAGGCTTCTCAACCGTATCAATGCCCCCAACATGACTTGAAATGACCGATGACATTCTCCCAACATGACTTGCAGAGGCTAGTAGATGATCTCCAACATGACTTGTAGAGGTTGGTGACATTTGTCCAGTATGACTAACAATGACTAGACTTGTGACCCCAACATGACTTGCAGCGATTGGTTGCTTGTCTTCAACATGAATCACAAAGGTCAGTGATTTTATTCCAGTATGACTAGAAATGACTGGAATTTTTATCCTAGTATGACTCGCAAAGTTCGGTTGCTTTCCCCGAGCATGAATAGAAGAGTTTGGAAACACGTCTCCAACGTGACTAGCAAAGGTTGGTGATAGGACTCCAACATGACTCGTAGAGGTTGGTGACTCAATGCCAGTATGACTAGTAGTGAGTGGAAATTTAATTCCATCATGACTTGCAGAGGTTGGTTTCTTTCCCCCAACATGAGTCATAGAGGCTGGTGACAGGTCCTCAACATGCCTAGCAAAGATTGGTGAACTCGTTTTATTACTCTTCCTCTTCCTCTTCCTTTTAGACTCTTGGATACTAGTAGCTAGACTTTCACCAGAAGAGGGAGAAGGAGAATGAGTAGACTTTGTGGATGCAGAAGGTAAATGATAAACATACATATGATTCCCATGACATAAATTTCTTACCTGAGAAGCATCAAGAGAATTCAGAACATTCAAAGTGGTCCACAACCAAAAACGTAGTCCAACATTCAACTCGTGAATGTTCAAAGTAGCCATCAAGGGGTCACCAACATTTCCAAAGAATGGAAAAGCACAAGAATCTCGTTGGGAAGGGGTCCATTGGTTGGTATCCTCAAGAACTTTGTCCAAATCGTTGTTATGCATAGGTTTTTCCCTTATGGGATTGTTGATGTCCATAAAATTCTCACACAATTACTCTGATGAACCAGTGGTATAAAAACCCACGCCTTCTAGGAGGCGGCTCCACACTTTCAAGAGAAAGACCAGGGGTCCTTCCCGACCAACGGAGCGGTTGGTCAACCACTTTGAATCAAATATCCAAAATATGTGATACTGATACAAGCTAAAGCCAACAATACAAATAAGCACTACACTAAAAATTCATAAGATAAACATTGCAAGCAAACAACTTTTCCAAATCTTCAGCCCAAGTGGATAAGGTCCTGATTCCAAAGAAATGAAAAAGTGGAAAGGGACCTTTTGGATGGAGGCATGGGTTGATTAATTCCCATGGACTAATGAACCAACGAGTGAGAAGAAATTGTCCCGACCTCCACTAACCAACCTTATCTAGTGAAAGCACCGATGCTTCTTGGGGCACCCTCCAACAATACTGAAAAGTGTGTGTTGTTGGGGAAAAACACCCTACGGACTAGCAAATAGAGTTCAGACTTTGCATGCAGATATGACCAAATAGAAATTACTTTCTACCTTCATCCCTAGATTTAAATCCCCTTTTCTTAGTAAATGCATGGAAAGATCAACCTACCTTCTTACCGGTGTTTGATGTCGATCCTTTGTTGTGCTTGATTTGTTGTTCGCAATACTCCTTCCAAAGTTGGTCTGCATTCAAGACAAGCAACAACTATGCATGCATACTACTTATATACTAGTGGGTTAGAAATCCAAACATATACTGATCAAACTATAAACAGTTCATGAATTGGGACAGGAAAAGCATCTTATTTATTACTTAGAATGAGTCAACTTACAAAAGTTGAAACCGGCCACCGCTCCTTGAACCTGATCCTGGGCTCCTCTTCTTCTGTCCTTCAACTACTTTGCTTTGAATCTCCTTTGGCATAAGGAAAGGCTAAAGGGTTGGGACAATGGGAATACGTAAATGGGCAGAGTTTCTTTGCTATATTTTTCCTCCTCCAAATGGGACCCCTACCCCTTCTTTTATAGGCTAGAAGGAGCTAAGTATTTGGACGAACCCTCGGCCATGCATGGCCGGGAGTTTCAGTTAACTCACCCATAGCTTTTTGTTTCATCGGAAACTTTCCTTTTTTTATGCTTTTGTCGGTCCACGCGGGCTGTTTTGGGTCAGCCAGCGTGTACACGCGTGCAGTAATGGATTAGGGCGCGTGGGCCTTTATTCAAGAGGATTTTCAGAGTTGTTCAGCAGTGTTTTGGCAAAGAAGGGATATGAGTTGGCATGATGCCAGGTAAGCATGTGTGGTGCAATTTAGGGTTATAACAGATGTCCCCTAATGTGTGAGGTCAGAAGAGCATCTGATGGCCGAAATACATTACCAATCTTTACTGATGTGCCGAACGATTGAGCCCAAGGATCAAGAACCAGGAGGTGCCGTCTGTAAAATAACAAATGTCTCACCGAGGCGGGCATACCCATACTCATGATAAAATAGAACCATGGCTACCAATCAAATACACTGTAGATCCATGTCAAATAACTATAAAGAGTAGCTGAGAAAAATACACAGCGGAGCTACATCTCGAAATCAGAAAGATATACATATAGAGTATTCATCTTCCAGAAGTTGATTCGGCCTGATGGTTGGAGATGAGATCTTCACAGCTCGAGCAACAACTTCAAAATATTCAAAACTCAAGTAGGAGTGTAATATGAGTGTATGACTACATTACCTAGAGGTCTTCGACGGCTCGTCGTTCATGGACTTGATAATTTTGATGATCAGACTGAAGGCTTCAGTGATTTCAAACAAGGACTTGATTGGATGTTCAGGATGGCCGAGTATGCGGATAAGAGACATATTGCAGAGGGGTCGACTCAGGCTTAGTGACAAACTTCCCTTGGAAAATAGCACGACAAATGATGAGACTCAAGCAACATGTATGTTAATCATAAGTCTACGAAGCAGGAGGCAACGCAAACTCTCCATATGTTTGGAAGGATAACCAAATGGTAGAGGACACAACTTGATACAGCGATATAAGCTTCCTAAGGTCGTACTACATCCCATAGTTTGATGAACAAACAGACAGATGTGCTTTATCCAAGGGAAACTCATTATGCTGCCAATAAAGAAAATACTTTTCCCTTCCTCTTTTTGGGGTATATTTGATTTTTTTGTTCTTTTCAATAACTGTGGAAAAAGAATAAAGGAATATTACATTACAAAGGAGGAACGAGTGTTGCAAACATACAAATTCAAGGCACAAGGACAAGACTAATGTTCTAGTAGAAAGACACTCGGGAAAAATCCTCTGAAGGCCAAAGGTGTTAAGACGCAGAAGCAAAATGTTACAAGGCTGGCGTATAAGGTATGCAAACATGGTTAACAAAACACACAATGGTAACGTCGTTCGATGTACGTTTAACGAGCCCAAAGAAGGTAAGCTCGGTGGTTTTTCATATTTAGAGAGTCTGAAAAAACATAAAAGAAGACTCCATTGGGGTACATTTTTCGAAGATAGTCTAGTCGGTTTGAAAAAGGGGTAAACTAGCACCGTTTAGACGTCGATTCAAAACCATTTTAACGAGTGTGACAATGACAAGATCACTCGGCTATTTTTTCATTTTTAAGGAGTCTGAAAAAAGCTTAACTATGGACTTCGTTAGGAATGTTCTTCTGGACCAATTTTAACGAGTGTGAAAGAATAAGGTCACTCGACAATCTTTTCAATTTTAGGGAGTCTGAAAAGAGCTTAACTATGGACTCTGTGGGGGTTCCTTCTTCGTAAGTTTAGTCCCTCAGGCCCGAAAAAGGGATAAAATTATACTTGAGAGTACTCTTCTATAGAGTTGAAGTTCCATAGAGTATACATTTGTTCGTACAGTTGACCTTCCAGACCGAAAAAGGGGTAAACTACCGCCGGACAGACATGACTTCAAATTTCAATTTAACGAGCGTGAAAGGCCACAAGATCGCTCGGCAATCTTTTCATGTTTAGAGGGTCTGAAAAGGGATTAAAAGAAGACCCGTTATTTTTGGGGAGTCTTGAGGGTGAGATCAAGAGCGAAGAAGAATCATGCAAATGAGGCTCAAATTCATATTCTGGAAAGACTATAAGGACTCCCGAGCCTACAGTGTGTTAGAGATGGCATGGACACCATAATGCAACCAGGACCTACCTAGGGAATCCATGTTCTTGTAAGCTCTACCGCCAAGTTGCAACACTTCTAAAGCAGATATGACGGTTCTGTGTTACAACCTGATGGGATTGATCCTATGGCAGAGGAAAAATACAACGAGACACAAAAGTCGGGGTAGTAACCTAACCTATATGCTCAGGTTGATTCTTGGAAAAAATTTCATGGACCATCAAAATTTTCTCAAAACTCAAAAAAAGTGTCCCAATACCCGATCAAATCCCTCCCATATAACTCTTGAATCACTCTAAATGTTTTTTGGTATAAAGAAATTGACCAGGGAGGCCAAAAAAGTGACAAAAAGAGGCCAAAAAGTCTATAAATAGAAGTTGGCAGCTCATTATCACCATTGTTGATTTGGAAATTGACTCTGGAGCCAAACGACCCCCTTTTCTAAAAACAGTGATTTCGGGAGCTATAGTGGACGAAACGAACTTCCGCTTGGACCAAGTAAGTAAAAACTCCCCTATCTAGCTATTCAATTCTTCAATTTTGTTTTTAAGTTTGTTTTTTGGGTGGGCGTCGACCTTTAAAAGGTCGGCCCTAGGTCCACGCGGGCTGTCACTTAGACAACGCGCGTGGACCCCCCTTTTTATAGAAAAAAGAACCAAATAACCCTTACTAAACCTCTTGAACTTTGTTGTGTTGGCAGGATGTATGTCCACTAGAGGGAAAGGGAGCATGAAGCAATTAGTGAGTTGGTGGCGGGAGATATGAATGTCGTGGCCGCATTGATGCAATGTGGTTTACTTAAGTTCTTCCTATGTCCATTTATGCGAGCACAACCTAGGCTACCGAATGCCTTGGTTGACTATTGGCACCCTAATGCAGAGGCCTTTATGCTACAGTGGCAATCATTGGTGCCCACCACCGAGGATATCTATTTTTTGACTGGCCTCTCGAGGAGAGGGGAACCAGTCAATTTCAGGATGTTTCCAGCGAGGCCGCTTAATATATCGGAACTAATAGCCCTGCACTATGAGGCTGGGACAAACCGTTTGAGCTCCCAGGTGCCCATCAGTAAGATCACTGACCTATTGCTGCAGGCGATATTATTGCTAATTGGGTGGATTACCGATTCAACAGCCTTGCATCAGGCGTCTCGCACACAGATGAACTGTTCTATCCAGTGCTTGAATGCATAGATTTTTGACTGGAGTACCTCACTACTTGAGTGTATGAAGAGGCAATTGACAGATTGTCAACAACAGACACAGAGGAACTTCGGGTTCAAGACGATTATGTGTTCATTCTTCTTTGAGAGAGTTTCGAGCTTTAGTCCTTGGGAAGTGGTACGAGGACATCAGGCCTCTTTTCCTGCTATATGTAGATGGGCAGTATTACTGTCGCGATAGGGTGGTGGAAGGACCAATGATTCCTTCGATGACGATTTTTTTACGTGGTTGTCACGACAAATCCCTGTGATCGAGGATTACCCATATGTAGGGATAGACTTTTCTAGAGATCCTGAGATACCCATGCCTCCTGGTGAGGAGCGAGGGGAGATGGGTAAGTCTCCACCTTTGTAGTTTTTTTGTTTGTATATGTAATTTTTATGTCATTTTTGTTATATATATCATTTTTTTATATGCCAGAGTATTTGATGGGTATTTCTTTCTTGCATGCAGATGTGGGACCCGTGCGACCTGCT
Source organism: Picea engelmannii (assembly GCA_009831015.1). Classification (NCBI taxonomy): domain Eukaryota; kingdom Viridiplantae; phylum Streptophyta; class Pinopsida; order Pinales; family Pinaceae; genus Picea; species Picea engelmannii. Next base: position 848,841 of record ML783804.1, read on the forward strand.
GATTATGCACAGAACAAGCGTCGTCCTCAGCCAGAAGCCGCAACTACCGCCGTTGGGGGACCAGCAGTAGCAGGGAACCTCCCAGCCGGGGAGGCTGAGAGGGTCCTTAGACGAGTTGAGCAGAACTTCATTACACTCACTCGCACAGTCCCGATGGCAGAGATAGAGGACCTGCCGCCATCCATGCAGCCTCATGTAGTGGGGGCACCTCAGACGTGGGTCTGATTGTTTAGGCGCTTAGCCCATGCTGTGGACTATTATAACATGGCCCATAGGCCCTGAACCTATTTAGACTTTTTACGTGCCACGAGCACTACTTGTATATATTTTTTGAGGGCATAAACCATGTGACTCGTTATTAGTCCTATTTTTTAGGCGCTTGCGTCCATCTATGTACTCTGGTTATTTTATGATGTTATATATGTTTTTTTGATCTTTTGTGTCTTATGGATCACGTGTGCAAAAATGTATTTACATGCTTATGTCAATGTTC
>ML783804.1:858371-875847 GCA_009831015.1 Picea engelmannii
TATATATTTCTGACAACGTTTTAAATGAGAAAAAACAAGCTAAGGGTAAGATTAATCCTAAGCTATTGATTGCTCACACAGAGATTCGAACACCTGAGAGGAATAATTCTTATCAAGGGAAAGGATGACTGCCTTACCCTCAACAAAAAGTATTATGTACAAGCATGCAATTGTCACTTTAACAGCACGCGTGCGAACGCACGCTGAATATAGACAGAGTGTGTGTACATGTGGGATGAACTTGTATAGGCCACGTGTATATCTAAACTCTGAGAAAAAATGGAAACAGACAAACCAAACCAGGAAGAGACCACTGATATTGATAACCAGGATCCCTTGAAGGCTTGGACACTCTTTCTAACAGAAAAACAAATAATGCAAGGAAAAAATAATAAGACAAAAAACAATCTGAGATAGGACTGTTAGCAAACAAGACATAGACAGAATTCCAGAAAACCCCCTGAGAATGTGTGATTCTGACAGGGAAGAGGATGATTGCCTCTGAGGTTCTCTGAACTCTACACACTACTACTACCTCTACAGCTAGCATTCACACGCGGGTTGTAAGAGGATAGGGCGTGGGTACACACGTGCATACCTTGTGTAGGCCGCATGTACCTCTGTGGGTCCCAAAAAACACAGTCAAGCAAAAGTTAGGGGAAGATGGTATGGAAAACTAGACTCCCTGCTAGCTCAGACCTTACAGAAACGAAAAGAAAAGACAGGCAAGAAAAACTAGTCTTTAAACTACCCAAAAACTAAATAAAATTCCACGAACCCTAGATATTTTCCCTAGTATGGTCACCAATTCTGTTGTTGGGGAAAAACACCCTACAGACTAGCAAATAGAGTTCAGACTTTGCATGCATATATGACCGAATAGAAATTACTGTCTACCTTCATCCCTATATTTAAATCCCCTTTTCTTAGTAAATGCATGGAAGGATCAACCTACCTCATTACCGGCGTTTGATGTCGATCCTCCGTTGTGCTTGATTACTTTTTCGCAATACTCCTTCCAAAGATGACTTGCATTCAAGACGAGCAACAAGTATGCATGCATACTACTTATATACTAGCAGGCTAGAAATCCAAACATATACTGATCAAACTATAAACAATTCATGAATTGGGACAGGAAAAGCATCTTCTTTATTACTTAGAATGAGTCAACTTACAAAAGTTGAAACCGACCACCGCTCCTCGAACCTGATCCTGGGCTCCTCTTCTTCTGTCCTTCAACTACTTTGCTTTGAATCTCCTTTGGCATAAGGAAAGGCTAAAGGGTTGGGACAATGGGAATACGTAAATGGGCAGAGTTTCTTTGCTATATTTTTCCTCCTCCAAATGGGACCCATACCCCTTCTTTTATAGGCTAGAAGGAGCTAGGTATTTGGATGAACCCTCGGCCATGCATGGCCGGGAGTTTCAGTTAACTCACCCATAGATTTTTGTTTCGTGGGCAACTTTCCTTTTTTTATGCTTTTGTAGGTCCATGCGGGTTGTTTTGGGTCAGCCAACATGTACACGCGTGCAATAATGGATTAGGGCATGTGGGCCTTTATTCAAGAGGATTTTCAAAGAGTTGTTCAGTAGTGTTTTGGCAAAGAAGGGATATGAGTTGGCCTGATGCCAGGTAAGCATGTGTGGTGCAATTTAGGGCTATAATAGTGTGATACAAAATCTACCCCAGGTACCACAAAAAACCCCGTAGTCACCTCTAAGATCTCTAGGAAAATCAACTAAGCTCACCAAATCATAGTCAATGCCCGGGGGGTACAATCGATAGTCGGGATCAAACATATGGGCAGGGTAAATGAGCCCAAAATTATTCCATAGGACTGACACCATATGGGTCAATATCACTTCAAGAAAATACCCCAATATATTATCTCTCCACTACGCTCAGTTAATATTTGGAGGGGGTATCTCCTTGGCTCTCCTTTACATGACCTCGTGTTTGAATCTTGTGTTAGAGTAGCTTCCCATCTATACTTATACGAAAATTGGATTTGAATCTCCCTAAATCAGACTCTTATGTTTGTTCAATGGCCTTGGAGAGTTATCTCTCCAATCCTAATCCAAGGCCCTAACCATAAACTTGTTTTTGAACGCTTGAAACAAATTCTAGTACATTTAAAGTTTAGCGTTTGTTTTAGTGGTTGTTCTTTACTCAAAGGATATGGAAGTGCAACTGATGTTGTTTGAGACTCTTGCAAAAATGAAACTTATAAAAATTTACACTAATTCTTCAATGAAAAAGAGTTTCAAAAAAAAAAATGCATGAACGATCCTTCAAACCTTGAAATGCTAATTTTTCCTATGTTAGTATCTTTTTCTTTTTCAATTAACAATGCAAACAATGCAAAGAAAGAAAGATACCTAACTAGCAAAAAACTAGTTTTTTTCATTTTCTTTTTCTTTCTACCAAAGAAAGCAACATGCCTAAAGACCCGCGTTCTAGTAAGGAAATTATTTTCTTGAAAAGTTCAGAGACTAGGGAATCAGAGAAGAATGACCAACAAACAAGTAGTTTTGTCTTTTCTGTTACTAAAAGAAATGAAATGGAAATGATATGTTATTTTCCTTTTTCTTTTATGAACAAAGGGATGAATGTAAAGAGGAAGAAAGCAAACATTCAACAATCATTGAAACACAACAATCAAACTAGAAACTCAACCCAAACACACACTACTGGCCTTTTGAGCCACATAAAGAACCTTATAACCAAAAGACTAACCTAACCAAGCAAGATCTTTCAGATGATTTCAAAGTTTTTAGATACTTAACACAATAATCAAAAGCAAAAGAAAACCTAGAAGGCTCAGATTATACCGAAGAACCAAACCAGACCCTCCCAGAACAGAGAGAAAGGATTAAAAAAAAAGTTTTTTACACAGATACACGACTTTATACACTAGGACTAGTGGACATCCACGGGTCATACAATGGAGAATCGTGGATATCCGTGACTCATAAAGGGACACAACGTGAATGGATTAGTAAAACTTGAAAAAGAAAAAATCCAATCCAGAAGGAGGCTTCCAAAAACTTAGAAAAAGTTTCTAGATGGCAGATGATTTGAATGAAAATCTCAGAAAAAAATAAACTCACAACAATCAAGACAACACAAGAAAACCTCATATCGACCCAAACTAGGAGAAATATCCCCGATATGGTCACCAATTTTGTTAATGGGATTTTTCCCTGTGACCTTAGGTCATGTCACAGTAGAACGTGACCGTATTCAAAAGACAAACCCTACTCTCACACATACAAACTAGTAATCAAATAAATACTTTTGGAAGAGAGAAGAGAAGAGGTCACACCTTGTATCCTATCGTTTGGTGTCGTTCCTTGCTCTCTACCTTTGATTCACTCTTGATATTTTCCGGTATCATCCTGCAAAAGGAGATCAAGTCTATGTTGCCACCAAGTAGTTATGAAAACAAGTCATACATGTAATAAGAAAATTCAGATATGTAAATAAAGTAAGAATATACAAATAGATTAAAAAATATTACACAAATATGGAGGGAAGGATAACCCTTTTATTGAAAACAATATGAGTAGGTAGTTACACCCCGAATCTAATCATCATAACTGCCTCGAAGCCAACTGCCCATGTTCCTATGCTGGTCCTTCAAGCATAAACTCTGTAGGATGAATCTTCCTCGGATGACCCATAAGGGATAGGAACACACACTATAGTCATATATGTGGGAGGAAGGAATGCTGGAAAATGAGTTTCCATAACAAGGATGCTACTTAGAGGATCAGGGACTGACGGAAGCTTGCAAAACTATCAGCATAATCTTGCACCAAGGATGTCCTCCTCACCCATGCCCTCATAGGTGTTTTTATACTATCCTCAATAGGTTGAGGTGGTTGAATTACGTTGTGTACAGTCCAAGGGAAGTTTAGGAACGAGCCCAACTGAAGAAAAAAAACCCGCCCCTTAAATGTGGATATTTTAATTTTTTCATATTTTTTAGGGCATCCACGAATTGCAAACTAGCAAGGCATGAACATCCACAGTTTGCACACGGGTGACTTTCAGATGTAAACAAAAATTTTATTTTTTAGGTGATTTTGATGAAGGGGGATGGGACTTAATTTTGCAAGCTAGGGAAAAGGACTAAGCCATCTCAAAAATGCAATTGATGTGGCCATTTGTGGTATAATAGTAAGTACATCTAACAAAGCCTTAGTGGCTCAACAGAAAGACAAAACCAAGCATACAAAGAAGCAACATCCTTGCAACAACAAAAAAAACAAGGGTCCCAAACCCTCTCAACCAACTTTTACTACCAATGGTGACAAAGGACCAAAATCAAAAAGTAAAAAGACAGACACACATTGTAATTTTTATGGGTGAGATGGTCATCCAAAGCCTAAATGTTTTAAAAATATGGAGGACTTAGAAGTGAAAATGAAGAAGCACAACATCAATATTAATTATTCTTCTTCTAACTATTCTTATCATGGACACGCACTTTCTTCTTCGAGTTTCTCCTTCAATGTAACATATACTTCTTCTAATGAGTGGCTTATTGATTATGGAGCATCTTATCATATGGCTAAGGATAAAAGCCATTTTTTTTTCTCTTAATGATTGTAGCACCAAATAAATATTTCTTGGTGATGATAGATCTCTTAGTGTTGTAGGGTCTAGAATAGTTCAGGTAGATAATGGTCATTTCAATGATGTATTATGCGTTCAAAGTTTTTCCTATAACCTTATATCAATATATCAGATCACTCATTTAGGTGAAGGTAAAACAATAGAGTTTTCACCTCACCAAGTTGTAATCAAGGATTTAAAATACCCTAAGCATGTCCTAGCCACTGGAATTGTTGATGATATTACTAGGTTGTACAAATTTGACAACTTTGGGTCATCATCTTTTCAATCTGTTTGTATTTCTCATAGAAGTGACTTGAAAAATCTCTGGCATGAGTGTTTTGGTCATCTAAACTATCACTCATTATAGCAACTATGTGATCAAAATACAATGACTAGTCTTCCTCTTGTTTCTTGTAGAGATGGTGTTTGTGTCAGTTGTGTTCTCAACAAACATCATTGGGAGATTTTTGAAAAATATGCCCCTTGGCATGCATCTGCCCCCTTACAACTTGTTCATAATGATTTGTGTGATCCTCTTCCTTATCCTTCTTTCTTTGGGTTCAAGTACTTCTTATAACTTTCATTGATGACTTCTCTAAACACACTTGGGTTTATTTCTTAAAACATAGGAGTGAAATTTTTGACATGTTTTTGGCCTACAAGTCCCTTGTATAAAAACAATCTGGACATTAACTACAAAGGTTAAGAACATATAATGGAGGCGAATATGTGAACACAAAATTTATAACTTCATGCATTTCAGAGGGCATTCAAGTGAAACATGTTGTTCCATATACACCACAACAAAAAGGTGTTGCTGAGAGAAAGAATCACACATTAAAGGAAATGGAAAATTGTATGATCCACTCTACAAGTTTAAGTCTTCATTATTGAGAAGAAGCCATCAATTGTTCCAATTACATAGTAAATCACACTCTGACAAAGGCTTTAAAAAATATAACAACAAAAGAAGCATGGACTAAAATTAATCTAGATGTAAGCCACTTCCGTGTATTTGGTAGTGAAGCATGGGCTCACATTCCATATGAGAAAAAGAAATCATTATAGCCTAAAAGTGAGAAGTTCATTTTTGTTGGATATTCTTAAGATGTCAAAGGTTCCAAACTTCTTCAACCTCATTCCATTGAAATAATTATTAGAAGAGATGTTAATTTTGATGAAAATCTCTTAGCATGTGAGCCTAATTTGACATTTGTGCCATCTTTTCCTCGTGAGCTAAGGATCAAATCTGAGTTGATCCTTACCGATCTGAATACCAAATCCAAGTTTTAAAACATTAATACTACTATAAATTATACTAGATCATTTTGTTAGAGAACTTATAATGGTCAGTTTGCACATTGTTGTCTATTGATAATCTGTCATTGCATTATGCTCTGATGTTCTATTCTAATATCAATTATCAAGGATAAATTGAATTGTTGATTTATTTAAATGGGGGACATTACAACGTGAATGAGTAGTTCTCTTAAACATCCTCTCTTTTCTTTTCTTAATGGCCTTTTTATATCCTTGATATTCCACCACATTTTATTTTCTTATATTTTATGTGTGCTTGACTTGTGTATTCTTTTGGAATTGATTGTTATTGCTTATTGGCACGTTACTTGTAGGGAAATGTGTATGGAGTTTAAACATTCCTTTTATCCTCTCCTTGTTGCAGTCACAATTTTTTCTAGTTTTAGTCCTTTTTTTTATATAATCAACATAATTCAGTCTCACACTCTTGAATGACAATCAAATATGTTGTCCTTATTTGATTTGTCTTAACATATTAAGCATTCTATTCAACTACCATTCTGGAGGAACAGTTAACCTATTATTAAATATGTTTTTTTTTGTGGACAAGATGCCTTATACATAAATTTTGGCTACAATTTTTCACTCTAACAAAATAGGATTGCATGGGGGACATTTCACTTGAGTATTTTTTCTCAAGTGGTGAGAGTCCAAGAATTTCTGAAATGCCAATTAGTTTTTGAGTATAAACATGTTTTATTTTGTTAATATCTTCCATTTTTATATGAGGTAATATTTTTAATTTATGAAATGCCAATTAGTTTTTGAGAATAAACACGTTGTATTTTGTCAATATATTCCATTTTTATATGAGGTAATATTTTTTCTTGATTAAGAATGACAACGTAATTGGAATTTGAAGCTTCTATTCACTTAACATAGAGGCTTAGGATGCATTTATGTGGTATTAGTCCTTGAATTTATGTGGTCAATGTGTGATATTTTCATATTTTTTGAATTGTTGCTTCTTGTTGAATATTCACTTATATTAACTTAGCTCTAAGTCCAAGACTATTACTACTCTTTCCATTGCCATTGTAGGTAGTGGTAAGCTTCTATTTTGGATGCATTTATGTTGGGTTTTCTTACTCTACACCCTAAGTTATTTTCTAGGATTAATCTAAGCATTTGGTGGTTTTCCTTTTTGGGTGTATCTAGCTCAAGTAGAAAAGGATGATATGAAAGAGAAAATTGCAAATGTTAGGTTTGTGTCATTGTATTTGGATGAGGTTATAGATATTGATAATACTTCATGGATATGCATGGGTATTTATATGGTTAACGACCAAATTAGGCATTCCTATCTACTTGGGATTCATAAAATGAGGGAGAATTCTACAACTAGAAATATTTATGAACTTGCTATTAATAGTTTGAAGGAAATTGGTGGTATGGATCATTTAATGATGTCAAAAAAGTTGGTATGTGTTAGAGTAGATGGAGCATCAGTAATGCAAGGACAAAGGAATGGTCTTTGTGTTAGACTACAACTATAATCTTCACTGCATATGTGGAGTATTCATTGTATGGCTCATGTGATGAGTCTTGCATTTAAAACAGTCATCAAGTTTCCATCAGTTTCAAAGGTTGAGTGATCTGGATTTAGGAGTAGAACGAAGTATTTAACATATTGAATACAATAAACACAGAGATATGAAGTATAACACAATTATCCAGTGAACAATATCTTCTATTAAATAATGAAATAGGTTGAAATTATAAAACTGCAGAACTGAAACACTTGCTCGAATGGTGGTAGCTATCTCTGAGAAGAGATGTGGTTGTACACACATCTGTCTAAGAAGAATGGATTACAATGAGGCTCCAGAGGCCCTTTTCATATTAATCATGAATGCCAAAACCCTAGACATCCAAAAACCTAACCTAGAAGGTGAAACACCAAAATTCATGTGGGCCCTATGGGTAAGTTGGTGTAATTCAGTACCTCAACTTCCTAGGGTCGTAAATTTTGCATGTGACCTTTGTTTTAGGTGTGTGATATCCCGTTGGAAAGGTATTTCAGAGAAATACACATTCTGCCATCAAACTCTAACTCCATCTACAATTTGACTATGGTGAGCCAAAAGAACAACGTTTAGGGCCCCAAAACAGCCCCAGAAGTACAACAAGATGTGATGACATAAAAACATACAAAATAAGCCAGTTGGAGTAGGAGAGAGGCCACCCATATCCACCTGGAGGATGTGTGGGGCTTCAGACAGCCCCAGGAGTGTAGAACCCACAATTACAAAGTAGTACAAAAGAATGTGTTGAACAAAAATGGACACAATGAGCCAGTTCAAATAGGTGGGTGGCCACCAATATCCACCTGGATCAATCCTCCCCCTTTAGGAAGCAATGGTCTCCATTGCATTGAGTTCCCGCATCAAGTGAGGAAACTTATGCTAGATTTGGCCCTGGGTGAGCCACTTGCCTTGGTGTAGGAGTTTCCCTGCCTTGACAACTTGATAAATATGTATTCGTTGTTGGTGAGTGCCCTTGACCTGTGTGTCCACTATCTGATCAGTGGATGCTTATCCCATGCAATTAGGGTTGAGATTTCTTGGTGTTCGTTGTTCTATGATTTCAGAGGTGTCCAATAACAGTGGAAAATATGGCTGAAAGAGGTCCACATTGAATACCAGATGCACACCAAGGAAGGGTGGATTGTTGAGCTCAAAAGAATTGCTACCCACGGCCTTGGTGATAGTGTAAGGCCCATAACGAAGTGGGTGAAGCTTCCGATGGTCGGTGGAACTATGCAGAGCCATGTTGTAACTATGTTGGACATATGGGAGACTCTCATCCCATGTACAGGGATGCTTAGAATTGTACATGCGCAGGATGTGCACAATCATCCGATTGACGACCTATGTTTGGCCATCGGTTTGGGGGTGGAAAGTAGTGGATTTTGTGAGCTTGGTGTCCAACAGAGACCAGAGACTTGACCAAAAGGTGTTAAGGAACTTGTTGTCTCGGTCGGAGATGATGGTATGTGGTATCCCAAAGTGGACCCAAACACATTCGAAGAAGAGCTTGGCAGTATCTGCCACTGTGACAGTCTTCTTACAGGCTATGAGGATGTACATCTTTGAAAACCGATCAATGACCATAAACATGCAGTCATTTCCTTGCTTGGTGGATGGTAAACTAGACATGTAATCCATTGATATGGATTCCCACGGCTTCTCGGGAGTAGGAAGAGGGGTGTATAATCCTTGCTTCTTAATGGTTGGCTTGGAAATGGCACAGGTAGTGCAAGGTCTGATATACTTGTTGATGTCCTGTCGAAGTTTTGGCCAATATAAATGTTTCTGAAGAACAACCACAGTTTTCTCTACGCCAAAATGTCTTTCCACCAGACTGTAGTGGGCTTCCCAAATCAGCTTTGCACGCTCTCTTATAGGAACACAAAGATGGCCCAGGTGGCATAAGAGTCTGTCCTAAATGTGAAAATCAGTGATAGTTGCGCATGTACCAAAGAGCTTATATGTGGTGGCAAAGTCCAGATATTGTTGATAAAGTTGGGGCCACTCAGATGCTTCATTTCCACAGGAATGGAGCACAGTGGTGAGTGCAACCACGTGAGGCTGACTGAGGAAGTCAACAACACAATTGGAGATGCATGTCTTATAATTGATGTTCAGATGGAACTGTTGCAGGTAGGTGGACCACTTCTGACAGCGGTTGTTCTGCAATTTCCCCTATGTCTGTATGAACTACAGAGGCTTGTGATCAGTGTGTATGATCGTATCTTTCCCTAGAATGTAATGTTTCCATTGACGACATGCTTGTACAATGGAATACATTTCCTTGTCATAGGTGGGGTATTTACGGACAGTATCTAAGAGTGTCTCACTATGGTATGCCATAGAATGCTCGTGTTGAGTGAGAATTGTGCCCACTACATAGTCAGATGCATCAGTCTCAATCTTGAATGATTGTTGCATATCGGGCAAGGAGAGTGCTAGAGCTGAGCACAAGCGATGATTCAGATCATCGAATGCTCATTGTTTCTCCTTCCCCCACACGAACTTGTCCCTACCATCACCCTTGGTCACCTAGTTGAGGACCCATGTAATATGGAAGAATCTCAACACGAACCATCGGTAGAAATTGGCTAGTCCCAAGAAGCTCTAAAGCTCGGTTAGTGTGGTCAAGGCTGGCCAGTCACGGATGACTTGGATCTTAGTTGGATCCACATGTACCCCATGATCATCAACAATGTATCCTAGGTATTGGACCTTGTTTATGCCAAAAGAGCATTTTTCCAAGTTGGCATAAAGCTTGTGTTGTCGCAGAGTTCTCAAAAGCTATTGAATATGCCGCATGTGCTCCTCCCATTTTCTGTTGAAGATGAGGATGTCATCCAAATATACTACCACAAAGGATTTGGTGAAGGGTCTCAATACATCATCCATCAACCTCATGAAAGTGGTTGCTGAATTTCTTAAGCCAAAGGGCATGACTATCCATTCATAAAGACCATTTTTAGAATTGAAGGTTGTCTTCTAGACATCAGTTGCTTCGATGGGAACCTGATGGTAGCCAGACTTCAGGTCAATATTGCTGAAGAAATTTTCCCCCTTGAGTTGGTCAAGAAGGTCATCAATTCTAGGAATGGGGTAGCGGTTCCTGACTGTGATTTTTTTTAAGGCTCTGCAATCAATGCAGAGTCACCAAGTCTCGCCCTTCTTCTACACCAATACAATCGGGCTTCCACAAGGGGAGGAGTTGGGTCTGATGTACCCCTTTTGAAGAAGCCCCTAGATCTGATGTCTAATTTCATCATTCTCCATTAGCGAGTGTCGATAGACTGTTCCATTAGGTAGAGGTGCGTCGGGGGTCAGATCAATTGGATGCTTGACTTGGTAGTGTGTCGGTACCCCTGTAGGTGAGGCGAAGATGTCTCTGTATTTTTCCACGATTTTGTCCACTTGCTTCTGTTGCAAAGAGAGACGTTGTGTAGAGGCCACAGATGTGGTGACGAACTTCTACTTACTGTGAGCACGGATCACAAAGAAGACGAACTTCCTGGTCTGTGAAATGACCTTACTGCATTGCTTAACAAAGAATAAATAGTAGTAGGCGGCGCCACCTCTGGGATCCTGTACAATTGTCTACCCAAAGTAATAATAACACTGTAGGGTCTAGACTCATACATAGAATGACACTTCCACAAATATGGTTGTCCTAAAATAACATCACAAACTTCAAGAGGATAAATATCACACAGTACCTCATCTTTGAAAGGCTTGATGTCATAGGGAAGACGACATTGTTGGCAGACATGAAGATCTCTTCCTTGATGAAGCAAACTAATGGTGTAGGGTTGCGGGTGCGGTGTCGTTGGCAGGTCCATCCTATTGATGACCTCTACTAAAATCAAGTTCTTATTACTACTGATGTCAAAAATGAAATGAATTGGATCCCCCTTGACCCACATCTATGAGTGAAAGATGTGTTCCCCTTCCTCCAGTTCTTCTGGTTCGCTTTGCCAAAATTTGATGGTAGCAACAATGGCACTGGGTTCAACATCGATAATCTGCTTCCCTCCTTCAGGATTTGAATTAGAATCAGAATTAGCCTCTAACTTGGAATCCTTCATCTTAGCCACAAGGGACTGCTTGGAGCGACATTCGTCGGTGTTGTGCCAAGGACTTTTATGGCACTCACACCATTTCCCCGTGTCCTTCTTCATCTTCTCATTGCCCTTCTTATGTTGCGTCTTGGATGGATTGTCCTGAGGGCGGACATCTCAACTTGGTCCCTTGTTGTGTGGGTTGGGGCTGCCTTTTCCCTGCTTCAGCTGTGAGGGGTTTGCAGATCCAAACTCTCGCCATTTCTACTTAAATTTATGCTCGATCTTGACAACGTATCTATAAGTCGTGCCCAATGAGGAAATGTCTAGGACATCCATTTATGTTTGAATGTATCTATGCAAACAATCGTGGTATTTGAGCACCAGATGACATTTAGAATCTTTGATACCCAATTTGGTGCGTAGGGTATGGAAAATATTGGTGAAATCTGGTATTGTTTGCTCCCTTTCTTGACGTAGGGTGGTCCATTTGGTGTACTGGTCCTCATAGCTTCCAACAGGGTAGTACTATTCTTTAATGGCGTCTCGAAAGGAATCCCATGTAGGGGCCACCACAAACATTGTAGATTCATCCACGGCCCTTTGCTCAGAGTAAGTATCCCACCAGTCTTTAACATGGGGAACGGCCTTGAGGAGTGAAAAAGTGATATTTTCCCTATCAAAAAAATTGTGGATTGAAAAATATCCTTCGAGAAGATTCAATCATTTATATACAACATCCGCATATATCATTCCTTCAAATAATGGAATATCAAAATTTATTGGTACCTTGAAGGGGGTTGCATGGCCGCCTGATGAAGATGTTTCTTCTGTGGGTAGTCGTCAAAGGATCTGCGTGAAGTTGTCCATTGTTTCATTCATTTTTCATGCGAGGGTTTCCTCGAGAAACATTTTAATAGGATCTCCTGCCCCATCATATTTCTTTTCATCCCCCATGGGTTGTTGTTGGGCTCAGCGTGACCGATATTGTAATGGCTTGATTGGTTCGAGTCCCAACTTCTTGTACCCAAATCTTGTCCGGGACATGCACAAAGAAAAATAAATGAAGAGCAGACCGCTCTGATACGACTGATCCAGATTTAGGAGTGGAACAAATTGATTAACAGACTAAATACAATAAAAAAAAGATATGAATAATAACACAATTATCCAGTGAACAATATCTTCTATTAAATAATGAAATAGGTTGAAACTGTAAAGCTGCAGAACTGAACCACTTGCTCGAATGGTGGTAGTTATCTCTGGGAAGAGATGTGGCTGCTACACGCATCTGTCTGAGTAGAATGGATTACAATGAGGCTCCATAGGCCCTTTTCATATTACTCATGAATTCCCAAACCCTAGACATCCAAAATCCTAACCCTAGAAGGTGAAACGCCAAAAGTCATGTGGGTCCTATGGGTAAGTTGGTGTAATTTGGTACCTCAACTTCCTAGGGTCGTAACTTTTGCATACGAACTTTGTTTTAGGTGTGTGAAAGTCTGTTGGAAAGGTCTTTAAGAGCACTACACATTCTGCCATCAAAATCTAACTCTGTCTACATTTTTCCTGTGGTGAACCAAAAAAACAACATTTAGGGCCCCAAAACAGCCCCAAAAGTACAACAAGATGTGTTGACATGAAAACATACAAAATAAGCCAGTTGGATTAGGCGAGAGGCCACCCATATCCACCTAGACAATGTGTGGGGATTTATACAACCCCAGGAGTGTAGAACCCACAATTACAAATTAGTACAAAAGAACGTGTTGAACAAAAACGAACACGAGGAGCCAGTTGGAATAGGTGGGTGGCCACCAATATCCACCTGGATCATTCAATATATTGTACGAGAGGCTTAATCATACTTTTGTCGTAGTCCCAAAAGATTTTCAGAGTTTCAAAAATGTGTTGATGGTGTTACAAATGGAAACAAGTTAATAAAATATGTTGATACAAGATGGATCTCATTAAATGGACCATCTCAAAGACTATTTAGTAAGTACCAGTCCTTGGTAGGGGTGATGTATGAACATCGCTTCAATGTAGATAGAGCTAAATATCTTCTCTTTTGACTAACTAACATAAAGACATTATTAACATTGCCTGGAATTCTTCCTATGCTAGATGAAATGAACGTCCTCGTGAAAATGTCTCAAAATCACACAATATATATTGCAGAATACACAAATGCAAGAAAATTAACATGTCTTTCATTGGATAATTTGTATACGATGCTAGAGTCTTTAACAGGTCCACGGTTTACAAATTGGACTACGATCATTGATATAGAAAATACTAAAAAAAAATTGAAGTTTGATGAAAAAGAGATACCGTGTATCTCTGTGCGTGGGTATATGGTTCATTTTCATTCTATTGGTAAGACATGACGAATCACCAAAGAGTTCCTTGTGTCAAGAGACCTACTCGACAATGTTGTCATTTCAGTGAGACCCAACTTGATAGAAATTGAAAAGTCACTAGCATCATAGATAAGAGAATTCTTTCCTCAAGATGAATTGTTGGAGGACATGTCTATGGTGTACCCTCAATATTGAAACAATCAACAATGTCAAACCAATTTAAAAGCCGACTTTTTGGAAAAATTAAAAACTTTAGTGCACCACTTTTGCCATAAGTTCTAGATACATGGAGAACATGTTCAAGGTATTCATATTCATCAAAAAAAATTCAACATGCCACATGCTTCACTAAAACAATGTGGAATCAAATTCTTGTTTTGGAGAATCCTCTAGAATATGGTGCAATAACAAGATTATAGACGATTTTAGGTGCTAGCCAATACTTATAGGAAAACATATCATAATGTTCCAAATTAGCAGATTTGTGTCAAATCATGATGTTGGGATCAGTGGAGGATGAGAGAATGTTTAGTGCACTGTCATTTTTGAAGTCAAGGATGGGGAACAAACTATATAAACATATGGATATATGTTTAATATTATAGGTAACAAAGTATGACATTAACAATTTTCCATATGAAAGAGCACTAGCTCTTTGGCGATCAGATTGTGATAGTAGGGGAGAAAACAATATAACAAATTTCTCTAATGAACTTGATATGGAACATAATGCATTGGAGGCTCGTAATGATAGTCCATCTGGAGAAGATCATGTTCAGAATGAAGAAAATGAGGACCAATATGAGAACTGGGAAATTGATATATCGTAAGATGTTATCTAATCCAATATATATGAGGGCCTAGGGAACACTTATTTTGGTATATGTATTACATTGGTAGTGCAAGAAATAGTGAATGCAATATCACAAATGATGTGATTCTTGTGATTTGTTGTTCCTCTATTTTTGGAGTAGGTCGGAAATTCTTTATCATAGCAAGATTACTATATTCCAATTTGAGGTTGCATTTCAGGTAAAAATAGGTTCTATATTTTGTTTTTTCATTGTAACATTGGAGCCACATTTCCTTGATGCAAGTTATTTTAAGATTGATGTTTTGATATTTAACTATTACATTGTCTCTTTCTTGTGTATGATAGGAAATAAGTTGGAATTTGATGAAGCCAAGAACTATCTCTTCATATAGATAGTTTCCTAGTATTAAAGGGTAAATAACTAATTCAAGTAGATGAAATTTATTTGATGTCTAGCTCTAATATCTTGGTAAATTTTAATGGTTTGTTGTTTGTTGCATTTTGGAGCATTTTGTCAAGTTTGAAAATTTGGGTTTATTTTGGTTAAAATTTGTGTTAGTCCCTTGAATGCTTATAGTTCTCATTTGATGTTTGAATGAACTCTTTGTTGTGGCATGATTGGTTTCATTTGATTTCCATTGAGTCAAGGGTTTGGGTTAAATTTAAATACATTTGTTGAGTAAAAAAAATTTGTTTATCTTTTTGTCATGTTTATTTGAGAAACATATGGTATTAGGATTAATATATGGCTTTGGTTTTTCTCTGGGCATTCAACGTGTTTTCCATAATTATTATTATTTTATTTATATATTTGATGGTTCAAGGAAATATTCTTTTATTTCGTTTCACTTTGTGCCATGACTTAAGCATCTTCACCTTTCTATGGGAGGAAGATTCATCCTGATCAAAGCGGTGCTGGAAAGCCTCCCAGTGTACTGGATGGCTTTAGCACAATTTCCAGCCTCTGTCTTGAAGTCGCTCCGACAGCTCATCTTCTCCTTTCTTTGGACCGGCTGCAAAAAGACCAAAAGCTTACACCTTTGCAAGTGGGAAGATCTCTCAAAGCCTAAGTCATTGGGAGGCTGGGGCCTCAAGCATCTACAGATTTTTCAAAAGGCGCTTACAACCAACACCTTCTGGAGGATTTTAACTAAACCAGGATTTTGGAGCACCGTTATCAAAGCTAAATATTTACACCACCTTCCAGTCCATTTTTGGATCAGATTTGCGGAGTCACAACCAGCAAGCGGCTCTCTCACATGGAAAAAACTGTCTGCCACTCTTCCTATAATATTAAAATGGTTGGCGTGGGATCCAGGGGACGGCCGACTGATAGAAGTGGGACGAGATAGTATTTTGGATCTCGGCAGAAAGGCACATCTCTCCAGCTCTCTTCAAGCGCACCTGCATAGTAATAACCTTGTCTATTTAAATCAATTTTTCAGCCATTCCATCGCAGGTACACACGGAGGCTCATGGCTGAGCGGATCGGACCTTCACTTAACTCAGGCCCATTCGGCTGAATGGGACAATCTCTACTATCTCCTCAAAGCATCAGGCATTTATTTGAAGGAAAAGGCGGACACACTTCTCTGGATGGGGGGCGACAAATCAGGCAGAATTTCAGCGAAAAATGTTTATAACGCGCTGGCCGCCATTTCTTGGATCTCTACAGCAGTTTCCTGGAGACAGAGGATTTGGAAGGCATCGTGCCCCTTAAAATGCAAATTTTTCACATGGCTCATGCTGGAAAACAAATTACTCTTCTGGAACAAGTTGCAGGCGCGTGGCTGGGAGGGCCCAAGCCGTTGCTCACTATGTTCACAAGCCATTGAATCTTCGATCCATGTTTTTGTGCACTGCCCTTTTACCCGTGCGCTCTGGACAGCAACTACAGTGACTCTAAAAATTCCAAATCTATGGATTGGCTCCAATATTCATTCCTGCTTTCAACACTGGATACACAATTCCAACACTCTTCCAATGCTGCCAATTCACATTTGCTGGTCCGTTTGGCTGGCCAGAAACAACGCAATCTTCAATGACAAGAAGCCCTCTATTCCTCATATCATCTCACTAATTCTGTCTGAAGCAAACAATCTGAATAGAAATTTATCAACCAAACCAGCTCTTAGGCGGCCCGTTCATATTCCATTGGACAGGGCGGTGGCCTGGTTTGACGGGGCCTCTCAACAGGGAGGTGCGCTATGCGGAGCAGGGGGTAAAATAGTGTTAAATTCTCATTCGACTATTAATTGGACCCTGAATTGCAGCCAAGGATCCAATACTAAGGCGGAGCTCATCGGGGTTTGGACCTCACTCTTCTTGGCTAGTCGACACACAGATGATTTGCTTCTCCTCGGTGACTCTAAGATCATCATAGATTGGCTGAATGGATTGGTTGATCTCCGAGTGGCAGCCCTTAATTGTTGGAAGGCACAGATCAAAGATTTTACTCTTCTTTTCAGGAATCTCACCTCCCTCCATATTTTCCGTGAAGAAAACAAAGAGGCTGACACCCTCTCAAAAAAAGCTTTACACCTCCCACCGCTTCAAATTTACTTTACATTTTGGGAGGATGGACATGAAGGCATCTCATACAAGATAAACTTTGAGTTGATCCCTTTCTGCAATTTCAGATCTTTGACATTTTGCTGTTTTATTGGAACATAGATGGTTTTGCTCCAACTAACTGTGGATTCGGCTTGATTCGCTGCAAACACTAGAAATCCGCCTTGTAAACTTTTATATCCTTTTGAATATAAAGAGCA
>ML783805.1:0-14107 GCA_009831015.1 Picea engelmannii
AAGAGATCTAATGCATACATAAGAAGGTTATAATGATCAAATATGACACATACCATGATACCTCGGACCAATTACCTCATGGAGCAAGAGCCTTTTCTGATGCAAGCCCAAGCCGGTAGTGATGGAGGCTGGTACTACTGGCAAGACAAGTCTGACTGAGAAGAAGAAGATGGGTCCTCCAGGACCATGCTCAGGTCACTCCTGCTCTCGTACTCCATGTCTAGGACCATGTGGGCCTCGAGACATGATCTCCTAGTTATCCCTAGATATCGGGGATAACAGTGTGCACATACACTACTAAGTCACCGGACACGACGACAAACTACAAAGAGAAGAGTTCAATAGAAGAGTTTATACTTGAGTGAAGGGTACATTTTTACTGGGGTCGTGACAAAAGAGTTCAACAATCAATGCCACCAACATCAAGGTACATAAAGAGCTTGGTTCTCTTGATTAAATGCCAATTCCATACCCTCATACATGATAGAATCTAGTGGAAACATTGCAATCTTGCCAATCTTGAAATCCTGAAAACTGTTAAGTCTGCAGAATTTCTAAAATTCTACTTTCTCCATATGAAGTCCAATGAGGTTGGAACCACTTTCAAACATCCTGAAACAATTAATGGTAATGTTAAAAATTTAAGAATTTAACATTACCATTAATTACTACCCTCAGCGGCACACCAAAACACCTTACAACTTCAGCTTGTTACTTAGGTTTTAGGTTTTAGGGGGTTTTAGAGGGTTTTAGGTTTCTGGGACCAAACCGGCCGACCGGTTCGGTTTATTGACCGGTTTGAACCGGTCAACCATCAAACCGGTCAAACCGGCCGGTTTCGGTTTCGGTTCAACGGTTTTTAAAACTATGCATACTAGTCACCCATATTTCCTGAGAATTTCCCTCGTCTGTTAATTATACTAACATGTTTGTAAGCCCTTATTTTTTGAAACTAAGCCTGTTATTTTGATATCCCGATTAATGAGAATATACTAAACTTTTAAACTTAGTAAGAAAGCCTTTAGTTGTCGAGTATTTAGTTTATTCAGTGGCACTAGGGAGTATTTAGTTTATTCAATGGCACTAGGGAACTAAATGAGATGAGGATATATTGAAAATCAATTCCTTTTCAAGCTCTACACAATTAACTCTTAGCTTAAATGAAAGGGGGAACTTGTGTGTAAATCATATTTCTAGTTTCATCGGACTTTTTCGTAGATGCAACCAACTAGACTTTGTGGGGTTATGTATCCAAATACTACATACTAACATAATACCCAAAAAAGTAAGACTCGTTAAATGATGTAATATAAATAAACTAGAGATGAGAATTTGCATTTGGTGGGGCTTAAAAGTTATTTTGACATGCCTAGCAAGATGTGACTTTGTTTTCCATGAAGATGGAGAAGAACTATTATGGATGCCATTCACCCATGAAAAACATGAAATGTGTAAGTTGCTATTATAGGTTTTTGTGGAAATAGACCTACTCAAGCACCAAGGGTGTAAGTAGTTGTAATCATTTATTTTAACAAAATATGCAAATATTGTATATTGGGTCAACACCCTAAAATATATAATCAAAAACAATTTTAGCATTTAATATCCAATTTGAAAATTAAATAACATCATAAATAAATCCATCCATTAATGCATCACATGACATTCAATGAAACATTGATACATCAAAGTCCATGAGTCAATATATCATATGAGATTTAATCATAAAATTTAGCATTAACAATCATTTAAGGCTTTAATACATAAATATTAAATGTGAAAATGTCTAATGATCAACTATCATCTATGATGTGAGATAATCAAATTTAAGAAAAAAAGGAATAAGCAAGCCATTAGCTAGGCTTAAGTAGTAAATAGTAAATAGCATGTACTAGGCCTTTGACTTCCATGTGTTGCAACAATTCTTATGTATTGTTACACACAATGCCATTTCTATCAATGTATGTCTTTGTCTACTCAAAGATGCTCAATGGCATCCCAACTAATCACTACTACAACTTTGCACCCTACTCATTAACTTGTGTGACCTTTGGATCAACATCCCATCATGTCATTAGTTCCTTAAGATACTTTAGTGTGGATCAATATTAAAGGTGTTATGCACTAAGAATTGTTATCGTGCAATCTATACTTGCCCAAAGCCCAAGGCAAGTGAAACAAGATTGGCATAACAAGGGGGTGACCTATCATTGTCACCTTAATAGGAAACCCCTTTCTATTTAGGAGTAGGGTAAGACTACCCCAAGGGAGACGTCCCTAGTGACCTAAAGGGCTGGTGAAGCTAAAGCAAGGATGCAAAGATAACCCCCCTCTCACTGGTCACTCAAGTCAAAAGGTCTTACTAAGTTTATGTCTTAAGAGATGAAGAAAATGTAATGGATGAAGTGTACCTACTCGGAACAAGACAACAAGCAAAGAATATGGTAGTTTCAAGTACAAAATGATATTAGTGCTTCAATAAGACAATAAACCAATGAAATATATACTTGCGGATATAAAATTGCAGCAAAATGAAAGTTTACAACAACAAGAAGTATTTTATAACAACTGCAAGAAATATGCCTCAAAATTGTTTGAAAAGACAATGAAAAGATAGCATTTACTAGTCATAATGATAATCAGATGTCATAAACAAGTTTAGAAGTGTTTAGCTAACATTAAATGTAGATTATGCAAAAAATTTGTTGCTTTAAGATGGTTGTAGCAGTGATTTATAACAACAAGAAGTAAGTTGGTTTACTAGGCTAGGTTAGTGTTAGTTTTAGTTAGTGAAAGCTAGAAAGGTTAAGGTTTGAGTGTTGGTTTGATCTCTCAACAAAAGAAGTGGAAGGACTAGTGTCGTAAAGGGGTTATGGAGTCAAAAGTTTAGCAACATTCATTTGGAGTAAGCAACAAAATGATTATATTTATCCAAGTAAATGATGAATCTTAGAAGAGTAGCACCTTAAGTCTTTTAGGATTCAATCTTTAGGGAGGTGAGCTACTAGAGAGTAGGCATTTATAGGCCTTAGCGGTTTCCTCCTCCTTAGATTGTTGAAAGAAATATTTAGATGCAACAACAATTTATCAAGGCTTCTAAAGTGCTAGCACTTTAGGGCTTTAGAAGCTTGTCAAAATTAACCACCTTAGCAAAGTCTAACAATATAGAGCAAAGAAGTAGCATTTTAAGTTCTTTACTCCTAGGGTTTTTCAAGCAAGCAATTTCATAATTGTTAACATGAATAAGAAAATATACCATAACCATTCAAAATAAAATGGCAATTGCAGATTTACTTACTTCACCAAGAATAATCAAGCTATGAAACCCTAGATTGCCAAGTAACTTTACCAAAAAATTATCCAATTTGCAAGTATGAATACTGCAAGAGAGGTGCACATCATAATTTCAACCAATAAACCCCAAGTAGGGCGCGAATTTCAATCCACTTCTCTCCAAGTGAGAGTTGTTACTACTATTGACTCCATAAAACCCTGAAAGGCATTGATTTCTATACTCTTGTGGATGAATGAGATAAAAAAAAACTTTCAAACTATCTTCGTGAAACTCTCACTAACACTAACAATCATATTGTTGTTGCTATAATCATTGTTACAACCTTATTTTGCAGCCCTAATCAGCATACTAACCTCTAAAAACTAACCCAGAAATTCGCACTAACCTAGGTGTTATCATCCCAAGGCTCTCGTCTTCCTTTCGCTATTATTCTAAGTGCAAAATTTTGAAATTGTTGAAGGTTGTTGTTGTTGTTGTAACTATTGTTACAACCATCATTGCAGCCCCTTAACAACCCTTAAACTGTCCATAAAACCACCCAACATTTGTATTAGGAAAGTTACTATCAATATATACTGAAGTGTTTGTCTAATTGTCTAAACTAAGTACTTTTCTGAAGTGGTTTTGTTGTTGTCATCATTATTATTTTATTGTTGTTACAAGTATTTTTGACAGCCCATTGAAGTCACTCGTTAACTTGTTTTAAATCTTGGAATTGTAAGTGACAAAAGTGCCATCAAATTGCAAAAGTATTTATATCATTCTTGTCATCATAACTTGCAATTTCCAGACATATTGTTGTTGCTATACATATTATATTTTCATGCACAAGAGTGTTTTGGTAGCATATCTTATATTTTGAAGTCATTAATTTGAAACATTGATATCATTGGTTATTGCTAACGTTTGTTGTTTCATTGGTAGGGGGTAGGTATCATTCACCTTGAATTTCTCCTTAACCTCAAACAATACCAAGTGACTTCTTCCTTTTGAGTGACCCAGAGAGAGGGGTGGGTTTTACCTTTGTCTTATCTCCCTTCATCAACCAACTAGGTCTTGGGATGTCTCCCTTGGAGTGAGTTTCTTCTCCTCCTAAATAGAAAGAGGCATCCTATTGGGGTGATAGTGATAGGACTACCTCCATGTTACGTCAATCTAGGCCTACTTGCCTTTAGACTTTAGGCAAGTATAGATTGCGTGATAACATTTTTGGCACTGTTGTCAAGGAACATTGAATCAATATTCATCAACGACACTATTTTGGTAAGTCTTTTACTCAAAGTCTTCGCTTCACAGAGCTTACCTGGCGACTCCATTGAGGGTGATTCCCTCACTCCCTTTGATAATCCTTAAGAGGTTATCTGGTGACTCCACTGACTTACTCTCTACTTTGTGATACTTTCAAGACATGGGATCATGGTGCCCTAGGAAAAAGTGTATCTGACTATTGATTTTGAAAGTTTTCAAGGATACCCACATTATTTTGATATAAAATGGTTAAACAACTCTCCAAGATTCAGAGGCCTCCCAATTACTCACATTGTAGAATTCTTGAAATATATAAGTGAGATAGAATTTGAAGGGGAGGATGTTCTAGTAGAATTGTTCATATTTTCTCTGCCGTCGTTTTTGCAAGATTGGATTAAGGGTTGTTGCTAAAATAAGGATATATCATCTTTCATAGACCTCATCAGTAGGTTTATTGAGTTTGTGAAACCACAATGCTAGACATATGAAGATGCCCTTCAAAATCTCGCAATAGCCCTAGAGGACAAAGGATTCACCACTGAGATTGTGGAAGATCTCAGGGATGTGTATGATACTCAATACCAAGAACCCTTCGATATAGAAGGAGATATTTATGAAGAAGGTTGTCAACCCCTTGAAGAGGAGCAAGATTTTTCACATGATTCAACATAATGCAGTGAAGACTTGACTGAAGAAGTGAGTTATGAGGATGAAGCACTAATATTTGCTCCTTCGTCGGATGAAGCTCTCCAATATCTTATCTCTCCTACAAAAGACAAAGAGAATGATGTGAATCATTTTCCTTTCTAGGTTTTTGATGACACTTTGTTCTATGATTCAAAAGGGGAAGAAGTAAAGGAACCCTTGGAAGAGCTAGGTCCTTCATTTTCTGATGAAGGAGAAAAGATGATTAAAGAGATGAGTCTTGGGGATGATGTACTAGATGCTCTTTCATTTGATGAATTCATCCAAGCCTTTGACACTCCTTCACAACAAGAAGTGAACACGGTAAGTTATTTCCCTTTCCAAGATTTTGATGATGCTTTATTTTATGATTTGGAAAGTGAAGAAGTATTAGAGAAGCCCTTGGATGCATTAAATCCTTCATGTTATGATAAAGGTAGTGACATGGTTGATAATATTGATGAGTTCATACATGTTGGAAGACGTAAGTGGGATGTGATTGGTTCTAATGAGGATCCCATTTATGATATGGAAGGATATCTTTGAATGTTGTCTTTACAACAATCATATGATGTTCCTAATAATTTTGACGTTTGGCAACAAGATGATGATATAATTACAAAAGTTTTTTAAGCACCCAAGAATGACCTAGTGCAATGTTCTCCTAATGATTTCCGGTCATACCTTGAGGATTTTGATGAGTATTCCTTTGAGCACTTGGATTTATTCTATGAAGAAGATTATCAACTGTCGTTGTGCTCAATTTTTGATAAAGGTGAGGATGTTGCTTGCTTGAAGCAGGATACTTGTGACAAGGTTGTCCATCTCTCGCCGATTGCTTTACTTCATTATGTCACTAAGGATGCAGTTGGGGAACATGTCTCTTGTTTCAAGTCTTCTTTAGGGAAAAACTTTCTTTTAGAATTCAAGGGGAGGTTGAATACCTTAAGAAGTTTATTATTTCAATCTTTCAACTTTCCCTTGAGAATATTTCAATTTCCCTCTAAGTTCTTGTTAATCCCTTCTCAGAACCCAGGGAGTGATGACGTCCAAGGTAGTCAACCCTCATACTCTTTGAGTCGTCGCTTTGAGTCCTTGACCTCTATAGATCCTTTTCTGAGATGGATTGAACACTTTTCTGGAAGGGTGACTTGGCATGATTTTGTCCCTCCCTTCCGCCTCCATTACGACTTCCTATGATATAATGCATGCTCTCACTCATGTTTATTTTGTGCTTAACTTGTCATTGTTTTGGTTTATAATGAAGCACAGAGGCAGGTGTTATGATACATTGCTAGTGTGGTTGTACTAGTTGTATGTTTATACCTATCATTTGACAGGTAAGTACAAGTGAGGTATGGTAGGTAGGCATTTGCATCCATTGTACATACCATTGCATATCATGTTAGCATAGTTATAGTTGCGATTTTCATATTGTCTTGATTCATTATGTATATATGTATGCTCATAATCATATGCTAGACTAGAGATTCTCTTTTGTTGAGATTTAACACACACAGGTCATACCATAGATGTTGAGGTTTTCATGTGCTCTATGGTGAGCACATGTCCCCGAGTTGGAGCCAGATGTTATCCCCTATCCTAAGGATAACTAAGGAGATCACGTCTCGAGGCCCACAGGTTCTAGACATGGAGTATCGAGAGCCAGATGACTTAAGCATGGCCCCAGGGGGGGCTCTTTTCTTCAGTGCAGTCCACATATCACTAGCAACAATATCCATCGCACCAGCCTGTTCCTAAAGTAACAGTGAGTCTTTCTCTATGAGGTAATGAGTCCAGGTATCATGGTATGTATCACTCTAATTTTTGAATCACTTGAACATGTTGTATCGAATCCTTCTTCATTTCATGGCGTTTACTTGGAAATTATGCTCTTTGCCTCCTTCAAACCTGGAAGGGTGACATAGTGCCCTAGTAAGTGGATTTCCCTTTAGGATGGGTTGCTACTGGGTGGATATTTGAAAAGTCATTGTCTGTTCCCTTCATTCTTACCACTTTCCATCTTTATTCCTTCCATCTCCCATTTCCTTGTTTAGGCATTGGGATTGGCTACACTATGAAGGGTTGTACCTTACTTCGTGGGAAGAGGGGATAAAATCCCAGAGGGTAAAAGTAGCTGGCAAGAGTTGAAATCCAATGTTGAAACCTTCGAGATGCTTCGCCTAGGGATCCCTGAGAAAGCAATGAAAAGATTCTCAGTAAGAAAAGGGGACCCACAAGATAACATAAACACTCAAGGTATTAGTTGATGGATAGGATGTCTCATCATGAACCGACCTATTATGACCATGGACATGTAGCGGTATGACATTACCACCTATCTGGTCACCAAACCAGGGTAGTGGCTCTTGGTGGCATAGCCAAGAGAAAGGGGGTCTCATTATGAGCCATCCTTCTCATTTTCATGAAATGTTTGTGGATAACGTTGTCACCTCTGGTCATCAAGCCAGGACAGTGGCCCTCAACTATTCCCTTGAAGCATAAGAGAAAAATATCAAAATAAATAAAGCTAGGAATAAATGGAAATGAATTGTCTAGGAAACAATTACATCCATGATAAGGTGCAACTCACCCTCCATAAAGGCACCCACAGGTAAGAGACTACATTTCCATGTTATCACATGCACCCCATGCCACCTCATACAATTACATGACTTGGACTAGATTCGACCTGGGAAACACCCCAAACTTAAGAGAGGTTATCTCAATAGGACACCTTGAGACCCTATCCAAAATTAACTTGTCAAATTGGATAACGTCTTTGAGAAATTGTTTGGGGTTAAGGAGGGTTTGATGCACATGTTCGGGTAATTTAATTATTGGATGTGATTTACATGCTATGATCCTTGTGACTTATGAACCCCTGGAGGGTGTACTTGTTGTTTGTGCAAGACCTTTCCCGGTGGACAGGTACACATGAGGGAATGATTAGCTCGGACCTTCATGGGGGCTCAAATCCCACAAATGGACATTGAAACCCCAGCCAAGGGTAAGAAGATATTGAAGGCTTGCACAAGATGAAGGAAGGACATTTCCTTTGGAGACACTGTGGAAGACCTAGACCTAGGGTTTCATGCTCTTCCCACCTGAACGTTGGCCCTATGAGGCCTTGGATGTCACCCTAGTATCCCCATGACGTCACCTAGGGCTAGGCTTTGACATGGAGAGATGTTGGGATCCAGTTTTGGCACATGTAGCATGGAGGAGGGCCTTTGGAGGCCCAACGTTTTTCTATATGGCCTCAACATCTCATGGAGGCCTGACATCACCCTAGCAAGGTTGGCGTCACCCTCTTTAGGGTTTTAATTTTGAAAATTGATTTAGTTTTGAATTTAAAGAGAAAATTGACATGTAGGCTTTGTTTCATGAAAAGACACAATTGTTGGATTAATTAGCCAGGATTTCCCATATAAATATGGCTAGCTAGATTCATTTTTTTATGATAACTCATCACACACAAGTGGTGGACTGAAATTTTCTCCCTCTTTAAGGGTCATTGACTGAAATAACTAGTGTGCATCTCTTTGGGGAGCTTCATGGTGGAATGGTCTTCAACTAGGGTTTGACTTGATTATTCTTGGTGAAGTAATTGGAAAATCTGCATTTTTATTCATATGATGGATGTTTGTGGTAAAATTTACTTGTTTCATGTCTAAGATTATGAAATTGCTTGTTTAAACCCTAGGGGAGAAACAACAAAGGCTTATTTCTCTCCATAACCCTTCTACTAGCTTGATCTTTCCAATTATACATTTTTTGGGAGTGATTATTAGAGCCCTAAAGTGCTAGCTCTCTAGTAAATCTCACTCTAATCACCAATTAATTTTCTTTCAAAAAATCTAAGGAAGGAAGGTATGCTAGGGCCTAGAAGTGCCTACTCTCTAGCAAAACATCCCTTAAAATATTTAGATGTTTGAGGCCTTGAAGTGCCAACACCTCTTGCATCTACCTCTTCCCTTAGATAACCATTATCATTATTTTATTTCCCAAGTGATATTGTTACGACTATTGACTCCATAAAACCCTAAAAGGCAGTGATTTCTATACTCTTGTGGATGAATGAGATCAAAACAAACTTTCAAACTATCTTCTTGAAACTCTCACTAACACTAAAAACCATATTTCTTATGCTATAATTGTTGTTACAACCTTAATTTGCATCCCTAATCAACATACTAACCTCTAAAAACTAACCCATAAATTTGCACTAGCATAGGTGCTATCATCCCAAGGCTCTAGTCTTCCTTTTGCTATTATTATAAGTGCAAAACTCTGAAGTTGTTGTTGTTGTGACTACTGTTACAACCATCATTGCAGCCCCTTAACAGCCCTTAAACTATCCATAAAACCACCCAACATTTGTATTAGGCAATTTACTATCAATATATACTAAAGTGTTTGTCTAATTGCCTAAACTAAGTACTTTTCTAAAGTGGTTTTGTTGTTTTCATCATTATTATTTTACTGTTGTTACAATTATTTTTGACAACCCATTGAAGTCACTCATTAACTTGTTTTAAATCTTGGAATTGTAAGTGACAAAAGTGCCATCAAATTGACTATAGATGGCATGGTAAAAACCCAAGAGTTAATGATGAATAGGATTGTCAACCTAGAAAGAGCTCAACAACAAGATCCTAGACCTCCTTATAAGGGATAATTCCAAAGGGGTGGTCAAGGTTTCAATCCCAAGAACAATCAAGAGGTCCCTAACACTTTATCCCCCACAAACGTGGTTGAGGAGAACCTGTGGTGTTTTCAATGCAGAGAATCACATTGGGAGCATGAATGCCCTCTGAATAATGGTGAACATGATCAAGTCAATGTTATCAACCATACCATTGAGGAGCCACAATATTTCCTTAATATCACACCTGAAGAACGTGAAGAAGGAATAAAAGAAGCAACTAGGAAAGCTAGGATGGAGGTAATCAATAGTCTTGTTCAAGAGTCAAGAGAGAGGTTGAAAAAACAAGAATTCCAAGTGCATACTAGGAAAAAGTGAATGAACCAACCCACCTCTACTAAGCCTACAACTTCACAACCAAAACCTCCACCTATGAACATACTCCTTCCTAAAACGTTTTCTAAGTTTGACAAGATTGACTTAAATTTTGACTTGGAAGGCGCATTGGCCAAAATGCATGTAACCGTCTTGTTGAAGGAAATTATCAAGGTTCCATCCATAAAAGAAAGGTTTGAAAAGTTTTTCAATGTGTTGGATGAACCAATAGACCCTCTTATTATGTTACAAGAAGACCATTTTAGGGTTCAATATGATGGACACCCACCATTCTTTATGTCATTGCTAGTAAATAACAAATGTCTCAACAACTGTATGTTTGATTCGGGAGTAGGTGCCAACATGATGTCTTTGAAAGTCATGGAGAAACTAGGCCTAAAGGATACAAGTCCTTATAGAAATGTGTGTGGTTTTGAATCCAGGGCCATACCTACTCGTGGGGTATTAGAGAACATTGAAGTGCACCTTGGTAAATACCCGAAGAGAGTGATCCATATGGATGTTGTGGTGGTAGATGTCCCTGATGTATGGGGCATGCTCTTGTCCAAGAAGTTTGATGCGATGTTGGGTGGTACATTAGAGATGGATTTAACTTATATAAACGAGCCTATGAAAAATAGGACGATTGCACGCCTTCCAAATATGCCAATGGCCAAGGTCCATGTATAAGAGATTGACGACAATACTAAGATCAGTGAAACACATGAGCCAATTAAGGAAAACCTTCTTGTATTTTCTTCAGAGGATTTGCCTTTCACTACAGAGGAAGATTTTGATGAGATACAATGGTGAAAGAAACAAGAGTATCAACAACTCTAAGATAAATATAAGGACAAAGAAGTTGGCTCTGTAAAATTACTAAAGAAAGGGAATAATAGTGTATTGATTAAACCAAGTCAACAAGAAGTCCTTACAGTTGAATCCCACCCGCCTCCCTCAAGACAATACACTAGGGTGATATAGGGAACAAGAAAGTTTGAAGAAAAATAATATCAAGAGGGAGACACAGAATGGATGTGGGACACTAAGAAAGGTGAGCCTAACAATGTTAAAGGGAATGCACAATTTTGGCTTGGACCTTTCAAAATCATAATGAAGTTATTCAATGATGCCTACTATTTATCTTCACTGGAAGGGAGAAAACGTCCATTACCATTTAGTGGGTGCCTCCTCAAACCCCATCATGGGGCAGAGACTTGACTTCACAGGTAAGTACATTTAAGTTAGGATAGGTAGGCATTTTGCATCCATTGTATATATCATTTGCATATAATGTTAGCATAGTTGTAGTTGCATTTTCATATTGTCTTGTTTCATTATGTATATATTTATGCTCATGATCATATGCTAGACTAGAGATGCTTTTATTGGCTTATTATATCATATATGAACAAGGGGTGATATCACCACCCTAGGGATTACTAATATCCTTTGTTGAGATTTAGTAGGCACAGGTCATACCAGATATGTTGAGGTTCTCATGCACTCTACGGTGAGCACATGTCCTCGAGTTGGAGCTGGATGTTATCCCCTAGCCTAGGGATAACTAAGGATATCATGTCTCGAGGCCCAGAGGTACTAGACATGGAGTACCGAGAGCTAGGTGACTATAGCATGGCTCTGAAGGGACCCTCTTTTCTTTAGTGCATTCCATTTATCACCAACAATAGTATCCATCCCACTAGCCTGGTCCCAAAGTAGAAATGAGTCTTGCTCCATGAGGTAATAAGTCCGAGTATCATGGTATGTATCACTCCGATTTTTGAAGCACTTGAATATGTTGTATTGAATCCTTCTTCACTTCATGACATTTTCTTGGAAATTATGCTATTTTCCTCATTCATACCTGGAAGGGTGACATGATCCCCTAGTAAGTTGATTTCCCTTTAGGATGGGTTGTTAATGGGTGGGTCTATGAAAGGTCATCATCCATTCCCTCCATACTTACCACTTTCCATCTTTATTCCTCTCATCTCCTGTAACACCCTGTTTCCCCCAGTTTGTAAATATAACTATATTGGCCAAGAGACTATGGAAAAATCAATATGTGTGAATGTTTGATTTGATGGACCTTTGTATAAAAGGTCAATGAATGTAAATTATATTATTTACTAGAAAACGGATAAGTGTTGCATGATTGCTGGAAAGGGGATGTGCTAAGAGAGACCACAAATTCTATGAAAGATATGGTGGAGGGGACCAGGAATGGTTGCGTTAACCTCCACCAGACCAATACTTTGTTGGATTTAATTTCTCAGGATCAGAACGACCCTTTGACACAAGAATGAATTACAGACAGATTGGTAGGTGGGAAAACCTCCTCAAGAGTTAATGAGGGGATGGGGCAGACCACCCATCTGTAAGGCTTCTAGACCTGACCACGAACTGGGAATTTGGGCTACACGCAATCTTGGTGAGGTAAGCAAGAGAGGAAGGCATGATGGGCATAGAAAGACCTGTGAAGAGGGCATAGAAGAGAGACTGATATCAGGTTTGAGGAAGAACTAAAAGAGAGCGTGTTCTGATCCCAGGAGAAGGAGAGTAACCTTCATCCCTATCTATTACTGAGCTAGGAAAAGGACAATAACCTTCATCCCTAAATTTTTCTAAGCCGAAAGAAAAGATTGAATCTCAAAGAATCATGGCGTAGCTCGGGGGTGGCCAATGGTAAATCCATTAGGAGTGATTGAGCCTATGGGTGGGTGGAAACGGGCACCCCTTTCAGCAGTCACATCACGTCTTCTGGTTCCGATAA
The DNA here is from genome assembly GCA_009831015.1 of Picea engelmannii. NCBI lineage: Eukaryota > Viridiplantae > Streptophyta > Pinopsida > Pinales > Pinaceae > Picea > Picea engelmannii. Next base: position 13,027 of record ML783805.1, read on the forward strand.
GTTTTTTCATGCTTGTGCTTTGAAATGGAATAATGAACGAATGCATGTATGTATACATTTAAGAATTGGCCTTTGTATTCACTGATCAAGTGATGTGTATGTATTTATCTTCTTGAGGACTTATGCTTTTGCTTGATTTTCCATATGCTCCAGTTTAACCCTCGAAGGTATTTTCCTGAGGGAGTTACCTCATAGTTCCAGAGTTGGAGCAAGCCTCTTGGCCCTGCTACCGTCTCGGTAATTCCATAAAAACTTCCCCGCCCTGTTTCAGAACTTAACGTTCTGTGAGCTAGGAAAACGCTTCCATCAAACCCATAGTCTAAGAGACCTTAGGCTTGCGCCCACGGCCTTAACCAAATCTTGACTAAGAGTAGAAATTATAGCTCGAGATTCACCAGAGGGTCCTATTATCCCCGCTATCTAGGGATAACTAGGAGATCATGTCTCGAGGCCCACATGATCCCAGACATGGAGTACGAGAGCAGATTGACTTGAGCATGGCCCTTGAGGGCCCATCTTTTCTTCTTCAGCCATACTTGTCCTGCCAACTGTACCAGCCTCCATCATTACCAGCCTAGGCTTGCATCAGAAAAGGCTCTTGCTCCATGAGGTAATTGGTCCGAGGTATCATGGTATGTGTCATATTTGATCATTATAACCTTCTTATGTATGCATTAGATCTCTTTCATTTCAGATAACTGCTTGGATCTTACACTAATCCACTTGACCATTGTTAGGGTAATTGATGGGGTGGCTTAGCAAGTTGGTATTCATGGGTTTTGGTTAGCCACCAAAAGGGGTTTGCAGAACCATCGTCCTCTCCCCTCATATTATCACTTTTACATCTTAAAACCCCGCTCATCCATCCCATTCCCCTAGTCTGGCCATTAGGATGACCATCCAGGGTACCTCTTGTCTTGTGGGAAGAAGGGGCTAAAGGCCCAGGGGGTAAAAGAAGCTGGTAAAAGATAAAAGCCATAGGAAAATGAAAACCTAGAGATGCTTCGCCCAGGGGATCCCTGAGAAGGCAATAAAAAGCCTCTCGATAAGAAACTAAGGGACCCTAAGAAAATGATAAATA
>ML783805.1:21796-43806 GCA_009831015.1 Picea engelmannii
ATCATGGAATGGCCTACCCCAAAGGATGTCTCAGACATCAGATCCTTTATGGGATTGGCGGGATACTATAGGAGATTTATAAAATATTTCTCCAAGATTGGTTGTCCAATCACTGCCCTCCAGAAGAAAGGGACAAAATTCTTGTGGACACAGCAATGTGAAGAAAGATTTCAAACCTTGAAACATCTACTAACCCATGCACCTGTGTTGAAAATCGTTGACCCAGAAGCTGACTTGCTTGTGTGCACGGATGCCTGTAAGGAAGGGCTCGGAGGAGTCCTTATGCAGGAAGGAAAGGTGATCTGTTATGAATCCCAAAAATTGAATGAACACGAGGTCAATTATGTGACTCATGATCTAGAACTAGCTGCCATAGTGCACGCCTTAAAAATGTGGAGGCATTACCTCTTGGGAAGAAAATTTGTGCTTATGACAGGTCATTGTGGATTACGGTATTTGTTTGATCAACCCAAGCTTAATGCTAGACAAGCCAGATGGATGGCCCTCCTTAGCGAATTTGATTTTGAAATCAAACACATTAAAGGGAAAGAGAATAGGGTGGCCGATGCCCTTAGCAGAAGCATGAGAACAATTCACCCGGCAGCGGTGAGTACCTGTGAGACAGATGTCAAGAACAGAGTAAAAAAGGCACAAGAAATAGATCCCTTCGTTCGAAATGTGACCCTGTACCTACAACAAGAACCTGCTGGAGCAAAATACGAAGGCTATCAGATGACCGAAGGAGGCCTACTCACTTACATAGATAGACTGTACATTCCTAATTGTGACGACTTGAAGAGGTTCATCATGGATGAACTACATAAAAGACCCTACACTGGTCACCCAGGATACCAGAAAATGATTACTGCCACCCGGAAACAATTTTATTGGCCTAGATTGAAAAAGGACATAGCCAAATATTTGGCCCAATGCATAGAGTGCCAACAGGTTAAAACGGAATATCGACACCCAGCAAGACTACTACTCCCTTTACCCATCCCAGAATGGAAATGGGAAACTGTCTCCATGGATTTTATCACTGGATTGCCAACTTCAACCAAACAGAATGACACCATTATGGTAGTGGTGGATAAACTAAGCAGGTCTGCTCATTTCATCCCCGTCAAATCAACCTGCAAGGTGATAGATATCGCCCAGGTATTCATGAAAGAGGTGTTCCGATTGCACAACATGCTGAGGGAGATAATATCTTACAGAGACACAAAATTCACTTCCAATTTTTGGAAGTCATTGATGGTGGGATTAAAGACTAAATTGTTGTTTAGCACCGCCTATCACCCTCAAACCGACGGACAGACAAAAAGAGTAAATCAAATTTTAGAATATATGTTAAGGATGCATGTAATGCATCAACCCAAGAAATGGGAAGACTACCTACCATTGGTAGAATTCACCTACAACAACGGCTACCAAACATCTTTAAAGATGAGTCCCTTCGAGGTCCTCTATGGTAGGCTGTGTAATACTCCAGTCAGCTGGAGTAACCGTGTAAACAGGACTTCTATTGGACCCGATATGTTGAAGGAAATGGAACAACAAGTGACTCAGATAAAACAAAATCTGAAGGTCGCTCAGAACCAACAGAAAAGTTATGTTGATCAAAAGAGAACTCCAAGAGAGTTCCAAACGGGAGATCATGTTTATCTCAGAATTAAGCCCAGAAGAAGTTCCCTGAAAATGGGAGCTTGTGCCAAATTGGCACCCCGGTATTGTGGACCCTTTGAGGTTCTAGATAGAGTGGGACCTGTAGCCTATCGGCTAGCACTACCTCCCACAGTAAAAGAACATAATGTTTTCCATGTTTCATTATTGAAGAAATATGTACATGATGCTAATCATATAATTGACTGGTCTGTGATCCAGGTGGAACCGGAGGGAGAATTTCTACCAGAACCTCAATGCATATTGGATAGAAAGGAAACCCCGCTCCGGAACAGAACCATTGCACAGGTCAAGGTGCAATGGAAACATTTTGGCACAGATGAGGCTACATGGGAAATGGAGGATGCCATGAGACAGGCATATCCGATTTTGTTTACTTCTGTACATGCAATACATGTTAGTATATAAGAACATCGAGGACGATGTTCCTTTTTAAGGGGGAGGGAATTGTAACACCCTGTTTCCCCCAGCTTGTAAATATAACTGGACTGGCTGAGAACTATGGAAAACTCATAAATGTGAATATGTGATGTAAATGGAACTTGAGGAAAAGGTCAATGAATGTGAATAACATTTTGAATTATTGTAGGACTGCTGAGAGGGGATGTGCAGAAAAAGAGACCACGATGGCGGTGGAAGGCACCTGGAAGGGTGGCATTAACTTCCACCGAGAATTAACACCGTATTTGGACTCCACTGGCCCAGAGAACCAAAAGCGGCTCGCTGGCCCCGAATTTAATGTCTCGCACGCTGGTAGGTGGATGGCTTAATGAGGGATGGGATGGTGAACCGCCCATCCATAGAGCCGTCATGCCTGATCAGATGCGAGGTGAATCGTGCCACACGTAACCTCGCAAGGGGATAAGGCCTGAGGTAGAAGCGATTTGGAGGGGGGCAGACGCGATGGGAACTCTAGCATTACGTAGAGTGAGTGATAGAAGAGAGGAAGGATTTCAACCTTCGCTCCTGGTCACTGGCAGACAGAGAGATGCAGTCTCAGAGCATCGTGGTCTCAGCTCGGGGGTGGCTAGTGGTAAATCCACTAGGAGTCGCTACGCCTACGGTTGGGTGGAAACGAGCACCCCTCTCAGCAGTTGCACCCACTTCTGGTGTTATTTCTGATAAGTGTTTTACATATTGCATCTTGAAATTCATATACTGATACATATTCTCATAGAACTGTGAAATTATGAACGATTATAGTATAAGAGTGTCTGTCCAGTGTTTTGATAAGAAATAATGGATATATGCTTATGACAGAAAGACCATGCATGGCTTATGTTGATAAATGAATTTAATTATGCATGAGTTGAACCAAGTCAGACTTCCAGTCCATCCTCGGGAATTTGCTTCCCCTTGTCTGTCTCCCGGGATGCCCCGGTATAGATCTCTACACAGAGATTCCCGCCTTGGAAAGGTTTACCAAGAACCTAGAAAAAGGACTTGAAGGTGCAAGTCTTAATAACCCTGTATGAGGAGGAATGACCCTCTTAAGATTTTGAAGTAACAGCTTAAGTATAAGTAACAAATCGACGGATGAGATCCTGTCGGAAGACCCATGGTCATCCACGACCGTCAGATTGATGAAAGTAACAAGGGTGTTACATACCTTGCCCCTTTTTTCTCTCTATCTTTATGAATAGCGATGAAATCGGGATTGAAGACCCTTCCCCCAAAAGGTCCATGAGAACACTTGGACCATTGATCTTTCCACACCCATGAAGTAGTGGAAGAATGCACGAGGTGGTACAAATCTGAGCCGTCAGATCTTGAGCAGATACCCGTCAGCCGTCAGATCTGACAGAATTTGCGCGAGGGTTAAGCTCGTGAATAGAGGGAAAAATTCTGAAAGGAGGGTTGGCTCATCGGAGTCTCATGTATCGGGAAATCGGAAGTCTCGATGACATGAGATCGGGAATTCTCCATGGGAAATTACCCAGAAATGATCTGGACCGTTCGTCAGTGGTGATGCGTGGCAGAGATCGAGGCATTGGGAGTCGGGATATCGGCATTCCCGTGGATAGGAGATCGGGTAAGTCCACCTTAAAAACCCCGACGCAAATTTGGACCATCCATATGAGAGAGGACGCGTGTCACGTGATCGTCCGTTCCGGAGATCCGAGCACTAGACATCGGAACGTCGGCATTTGGGAAATCGGAGTTCCTGAGGTCGTGAAAGTCAGGACATCAGAAGTATCGAAACCGCGAGGAGCAATCTGAACCGTCCATTCACTTGGGACACGTGTCAAAGATTTGAAGGGAGTCGGAGTCCGACATTTCGTGAGTCCTAGGGACGAGGCGTCCAGGACATCAAAAGTCGTGAAATCCCAAGAGTTAACCAGGACCATCCATCAAAGGAGGACGCATGAAAACAATCGGAGCCATCGGGAAAGTCCCGACAGGAAGTCGTCTATCGACATTTAGGTCATCAGGGTATCGGTAATCCCAGTGACAAGATGTTTATGTAGTTCGGAATCGCGAAGTACGAAACCTCGATGAGAAGGAAAGTGCAGGAAATCGGGAAAATGTCACAGGCACGTGAATCCGCGAAGCTCGCAGCAGCGAAAGGCCAATCCCGATCTACAGGTCTTTATTCCCCTGTCATGGCCTCTTCTTCATGCGCCTATGACATTTCCTCGATTATAGCTTCGGGTTTCGGAGTTTCGCGATTCCTGACGACAAAAGTTCCTGTCCTCTCGAACTCCCAATCTCCGATGAGAAATTTTACCGATACGCCCCCTTTACGCATTAGCCCTCCTGGCTATGCTCTGGTCCATGTGACCATTAATTCATAAGACCACAACCTTGTCCTTCTTTCGGGGTTTTGGGCAGCAAAATATTGGTATGCTCCAATTCTTGTTAGCCCTCCAGGATAAGCTCATGGTCCACATGACCTTCCCCCTATATGACCGCAGCCATACCTCCTCATCGGGTTTTCAGACTTTTCAACGTCGAAATAAACCCATCCTTAGGATTCGCGATCCATCAAATCCCGATGTACTCTTTATGCACTAGCTCTCCTTGCTAGGCTCCTGGCCTATACAACCATTATCCCTGTGACCGCAGTCTTACTTCTCATCGGGGTTTCGAGCTTTTAAGTGCCGCAATACATTGGCCCATAGGATTCTCGATCCTTCAAATCCCGACATGCTCCAACTTCCATTAGCTCTCCGGGCTAGACCTCCGGCCCACGTGACCACTATTCCACAAGACTGTAGCCTTGTCTCCCATCGGGGTTTCAAACATCGCAATGTCGAAATGCATAAACATTTTGTCCTCGGAATCCCTGATATTCCGATAGGACGTTAGTTTCCGTTAGTCCCCAGGGCCAGACCTTTTTGGGTCCATACGACCTCCCTCTATATGACCGCCGTCCTACCACCTATTGGGGCTTCGGGGTTTCAAACGCAGAGATGCATTTGCCCAAGGGATTGTCGATCCCTCGAATCCCAATTTTCCGTTACGCTGACAGCTGGCCCGCAATGGCACTTTCCATCTCATTGAGGTTTCGGACTTTGCGATTCCAAACTGCATAAACATCTTGTCACCGGGATTCCCGATACCCCGATGACCCAAATTTCGATAGACGACTTCCTGTCGGGACTTTCCCCGGCGGCTCCGATTGCTGCCACGCATCCTCCTCTAATGGACGGTCCTGGTTAACTCTCGGGATTTCGCGACTTCTAATGTCCTGGACACCTCGTCTCTAGGACTCGCGAAATGTTGGACTCCGACTCCCTTCAGATCTTTGACACGCGTCCCAAGTGAATGGACGGTTCAGACTGCTCCTCGCGTTTTCGAGACTTATGATGTCCCGACTTTCACGACCTCAGGAATTCCGATTTCCCGAATGTCGATATCCCGATGTCTAGTTCCCGGATCTCCGGAATGGACGATCGCGTGACATGCGTCCTCTCTCAGATGGACGGTCCATATTTATGTCAGGGTTTTCAAGGTGGACTTACCCGATCTCCTGTCCACGGGAATGTCGATATCCCGACTCCTGACTCCCGACGTTAAACACCCACTACCTACAATCAAACTTTTTCGTTGAATTCTCAACAATGAGAATCCTCGAAGCTCGCAACAGTGAAAGGCTAATCCCGATCTATAGGTCTCTAATTCCCTGTCATGACCTCTTCTTCACGCGCCTGTGACATTTCCTCGATGATAGCTTCGGGTTTTGGAGTTTCGTGATTCCTAACGACAAAAGTCCCTATCCTCTCGAACTCCCGTTCTCTGATGAGAAATTTTACCGATACATGCCCTTTACGCGTTAGCCCTCCTGGCTCTGCTTTGGTCCATGTGACCGCTAATTCATAAGACCGCAGCCTTGTCCTTCTTTCGGGGTTTTGGGCTGCAAAATCCCGGTATGCTCCAATTTGTGTTATCCCTCCAGGCTAAGCTCATGGTCCACATGACCTTCCCCCTATATGACCGCAACCATACCTCCTCATCGGGTTTTCGGACTTTTCAACGTCGAAATACACCCGTCCTCAGGATTTGCGATCCCTCGAATCCCGATGTACTCTTTATGCACTAAGTCTCCTGGCTAGGCTCCTGGCCTATATGACCGTTATCCCCGTGACCTCAGTCTTACTTCTCGTCGGGGTTTCGAGCTTTTAAGTGCCGCAATACATTGGCCCACGGGATTCCCGATCCTTCAAATCTCAACACGTTTCAACTTTAGTTAGCTCTCTGGGCTAGACCTCTGGCCCACGTGACCACTATTCCATAAGACCATAGCCTTGTCTCCCATCGAGGTTTCAAATATCGCAATGTCGAAATGAATAAACATTTTGTCCTCGGAATCCCCGATATCCTGATAGGACATTAGTTTCCACTAGTCCCCAGGGCCAGACCTTTTTGGGTCCATATGACCTCCCTCTATATGACCATCATCCTACCACTTATCGGGGCTTCGGGGTTTCAAATGCAGAGATGCATTTGCCCAAGGGATTGTCGATCCCTCGAATCCCAATTTTCCGCTACGCTGACAGCTGGCCCGCAATGGCACTTTCCTTTTCATTGAGGTTTCGAACTTCGCGATTCTGAACTGCATAAACATCTTGTCACTAGGATTCCCGATACCCCGATGACCCAAATGTCGATAAATGACTTCTTATCGGCACTTTCCCGATGGCTCTGATTGTTGTCGTGCGTCCTCCTTTGATGGACGGTCCTGGTTAACCCTCGGGATTTCGCGACTTCTGATGTCTTGGACGCCTCGTCCCTAGGACTCGTGAAATGCCGAACTTTGACTCCCTTCAGATCTCTGACACGCGTCCCAAGTGAATGGACGGTTCAGATTGCTCCTCACGGTTTCGAGACTTCTGATGTCCCGACTTTCACGACCTCAGGAACTCCAATTTCCCGAATGCAGATGTCTTGATGTCTAGTGCCCGGATCTCCGGAACGGACGATCACGTGACACGCGTCCTCTCTCAGATGGACGATCCAAATTTGCATCGGGGTTTTTAAGGTGGACTTACCCGATCTCCTGTCCATGGGAATGCCGATATCCCGACTCCCGACGCCTCGATCTCCGCCACTCATCACCACTAATGGACGGTCCAGATCGTTTCCGGGTAATTTCCCATGGAGAATTCTCGATCTCATGTCATCGAGACTTCTGATTTCCCGATACGTGAGACTCCGATGAGCCAACCCTCATTTCGGGATTTTTCCCCCTATTCATGATCTTAACCCTCGCGCAACTTCTGTCAGATCCGACGGCTGACGGGTATATGCTCAAGATCTGACGGTTCAAATCTGTCCCACCTCGCGCATTCTTCCACTACTTCGTGGGTGTGGAAAGATCAACGGTCCAAGTGTTCTCATGGACCTTTTGGGGGAAGGGTATTCAATCTCGATTTCATCGCTATTCACGAAGATAGAGAGAAAAAAGGGGCAAGGTATGTAACGCCCTTGTTACTTTCATCAATTTGACGGTCGTGGATGACCATGGGTCTTCCGACAGGATCTCATCCGTCGATTCGTTACTTATCCTTAAGTTGTTATTTCGAAATCTTAAGAGGGTCATTCCTCCTCGTACAGGGTTATTAAGACTTGCACCTTCAAGTCCTTTTTCCAGGTTCTTGGTAAACCTTTCCAAGGCGAGAATCTCTGTGTAGAGATCTATACCGGGGCATCCCGGGAAATAGACAAGGGGAAGAAAATTCCCGAGGACGGACTGGAAGTCTAACTTGGTTCAACTCATGCATAATTAAATTCATTTATCAACATAAGCCATGCGTGGTCTTTCTGTCATAAGCATATATCCATTATTTCTTATCAAAACACTGCACAGACACTCTTATACTATAATCGTTCATAATTTCACAGTTCTATGAGCATATGTATCAGTATATGAATTTCAAGATGCAATATGTAAAACACTTATCAGAAATAACATCAGAAGTGGGTGCAACTACTGAGAGGGGTGCTCGTTTCCACCCAACCGTAGGCGTAGCGACTCCCAGCGGATTTACCACTAGCCACCCTCGAGCTGAGACCACGATGCTCTGAGACTGTGTCTCTTTGTATGTCAGTGACCAGGAGAGAAGGTTGCAATCCTTCCTCTCTGCTATCACTCACTCTACATAATGCCAGAGTTCCCCTCGCGTCTACCCCCCTCCAAATTGCTTCTACCTCACGCCTTATCCCCTTGCGAGGTTACGTGTGGTGTGATTCCCCTCGCGTCTGATCAGGCCTGACGGCTCTACGGATGGGCGGTTCACCATCCCATCCCTCATTAAGCCATCTGCCTACCAGCCTGCGAGACATTAAATTCGGGGCCAGCGAGCCTCTTTTGGTTCTCCAGGCCAGTGGAGTCCAAATACGGTGTTAATTCTCGGTGGAAGTTAACGCCACCCTTCTAGGTGCCTTCCACCGCTATCGTGGTCTCTTTTTCTGCACATCCCCTCTCAGCAGTCTTGCAATAATTCAAAATGTTATTCACATTCATTGACCTTTTCCTCAAGGTCGATTTACATCACATATTCACATTTATGAGTTTTCCATAGTTCTCGGCCAGTCCAGTTATATTTACAAGCTGGGGGAAACAGGGTGTTACACGAAGTTACGAAGTGAAAGAGAGTTGTAGATTTAGGGGAGATCGTTAGGAACCTCGCCTACTGTCCGATCATTTAGGTGAAGGGACCCACAAAGGGTACTTCGACGAAGTCTTGCTTCGGGAAAATGGAGTGGTGGTGAAGAAAAAACCCCCGAAGGCCGAATTCGTGAAGTGACTAGGACCGTAGATCTGGGGATCCTTCGGGTCCTATCCTAGCCGTCGGATCTACAGCGAATTCATCATGGCGTTGACCGCTTCGGGAGAACATGGATGTTGTTATGTCAAAAACTCCCGAAGGCTGAATTCACAAAGTGACTAGGACAGTAGATTTTGTGATCCTTTGGTTCCTATCCTAGCCATTGGATCTACGATGAAGTCAGGCTTTGAGAGAACATGGATGTTGTAAGGTCAAAAACTCCTGAAGGTCGAATTCGCGAAGTGACTAGGACTGTAGATCTAGGGATCCTTCGGGTCCTATCCTGGCCATTGGATTTACGATGTATTCAGCCCGACGTTGACCGCTTCAGGAGGATACGAGTGTTGTGACACAAAAATCCTCGAAGATCAAAGTCACAAAGTAACGAGAGCCGTTGATTCGAGGACGCTTCGGGACTTTTCGTAACCGTCACATCTGGGCTATGGTCATCCCGACATTGTCCAACTTTGGGAGAAAACAGAAGTTTGCATTGCAAAACTCCCAAATGTCGAATTCCTGAAGTAACAAGAGCCGTAGATCCATGGATCTATGTGGCCATATCTCAACCGTGAGATCTGAGGAATGTTAGAAGGTTGCCAGTCCGGAGTGACATGGCGCAATGATGTCACCCAGGGTGACATGGACCCAAGTTTGACGTGCCACATGTCACCCAGATTCATGCGTATCACACACCCTATATACCCATTGGGAAGTGACACGTGTCACCCCTGGCCTCTTCCATGTGTCAGCGCTAGGTACGAGCCGCCTAGCCAAAGTAGTTGGTGAAGTGACCAAAACTCCGGGAGTCTGAGACTTCGGGACTCCAGAGGGTTCGGGTGTAGCGTTGTAAAGAAACCAAAAGGCCAGAAGGTCGGAACCACGTGGCAAGCTCACGGGACTTCGAGACATCGAGAGGTCTCATGCGTAGATAGTAAGGAGGCGTTCAACGTCGAAGCGTCGAAGCTCCTGCTGGCCTGTGTGTTAGATGAAGATTGAGTCCAATTGTGGGATCGAGCGGTGGATGGACTTCCACTTTGGATGAGGAAACCTGGAGACAATACGTGTGAAGTGGATTCACGTGGATGCCACCTGGCCCTCAACCAATGAACACCCGAAGAACTTCAGAAAGGTATATCTGTCAGTTCTAAGCTCGATTTTGAGCATGAAGACCATGGTTGGAAAGCTCTGGACAAGAAGAACGTGATAGAGACCCTGAATGAAGGATTCGACCACTTAAGGAGAACGAAATTTTGATGCCCCATCCCTAGGAAAGCCACTCAGGGGTTGGGTGTGCTACAAATTGGTATCAGAGCATGATTACAACACTTGGCCTGCTTGGGCTCATGGACGAGTCTCTTAAAAACCATGTTTAAAGAACCCTTAAGGGTGACACCCTACCTTACCTCTTTCCTAAAAGAGTCTAGTTAATCTTTTACTGAAGAAAAGAATTAAAACTTTCTACTCTGTGTGTGTATTTAAGAAATATGAACTATGTGTTGTTCATAAACTAATAGACTGTTAGCTAACAACAAGTGTTTTATCAACACTCAAGCAGTCAGTAAATCGTGGGAAACTACAAGCATAAAGGATGATGATGTGACATGAAGTAGGGGATGGCTCCCACAATAGAGACAAAGAATCTGACGAAAGGAGGGTGGTGGAGACCCCTCTGAATCAGACTGAAAATGTAAGGAGCCTCATCGCCGAATTACAAAGTTTCAAGTCTGACACCGAGATATTGATAAAAGAGAAAGAAAAACAAACGAAAATTAATGCATTCTTGTTGCAAATCTTATTCGACATACAACGACAGTTGCAGCATGGATCCACAACCAGTCATGTGGACCGACGACATACAAGGAGAAGTCAAATTCCACCTGAGGTACAAAAACGTGGTCCCATAAGTGGCCACACTAGGAGGAGTACCTCGAGGAAGGCCCAACCTGGAGGCAGGGGGCACTCATCGAGAGAATCCTCTGGAAATGAAACTGACAACTCCGAGGGATCTTCTAGTAGCAAAAATAGCTCACATTCTCAAAGGAAAGGAAAGAAGCGAAATAATTCCAAAATTCATGAGCTTGAAGAGTTCAAGAAGGCCAAACCACCCTCTTTCGATGGAGAGATTAAGAAAGGGGAAGAGGCGGAAGCTTGGCTACTTAGTTTAAAGAAGTACTTCAGAGTTCATGACTACTCTGAAAACTTGAAGGCTCAAATAGTCATCTTCAACTTGAATGGAAAGGCTTCCATCTGGTGGGAAGACCTTAGGAATGTGAAAGGGATCCATGAGAAGGATTTATCATGGAAACAGTTTGAGAAATACTTCAAGAAGAAGTATCTATCATAGAAATACTTTGATGGGAAGACTAAGGATTTCTATGAACTCAGGCTGGGACAACTCACCATAGAGGAATATAGCAATAAATTCCTTGAGCCGATAAGGTATGTACCCTACATAAAATATGAAAAGGTAAAAGTGTAGTGATTTATCAGTTGGTTACTTCAATCCTACTAGGACAAAATTGAGTTTGACGAGCCAAAGACCTTAGAAGATATTATTTGGAAGGCAAGGTATTGTTATGAAAAGTTTGGGAAGCAGACAAAACCTCGCGAGGACTGGAAAAATAAGAGTAGTTCGGGATTCAAGAAGAAGGGGTTTAAATCCTCAAGATTTAAGAACTATGGGAAGGGTTCTAGGATGATCCTTCCTACTAGAAGTGTGTATCAGCAGAATTTCCCCTCCCAGAGTGGAAAAAAACCTTTTAGAGCAACCCCAGGAAAGAATGACGACCCAAAGAGAGAACCCTTGAAATGTTGGGGTTGTGGAGAAGAACATCTGCTGAGGGATTTCCCAGGTAGACAACAGAACAATAGGAGAGTCTACAACATCCAAGAAGCTACCACAGTCAATGATGTGGTTAGGAGCATGCCACAGATTTATGCAGCCTTGGATAATAAACAAGATGACCACCAAGCTTCAGTGGTGGAGATGGAAGGTATGATCGCCAACCATCTAGTTTCTATTTTAATTGACCCTGGTTCTAATTTGAGTTATTTAGCCCCTCATACTATTGATAAGTGTAAATTTCAACCAATGAGACATGTTAAGACATGGTTGGTACAACTAGCCACTGGAACCAAAAGAAAAGTAGCAGAGGTCATACCAGCTTGCCAATTCATTATGGATGGATTTCCCACCCAAGCGACCCTTAACATACTTCCCCTAGGATATTATGACCTGTTGATTGGTATAGACTGGTTAACCACTTATAAAACTAAGTTGGACTGTTACCATAAGACCATAGAGTGTGAAAATGAAGAAGGGGGGGAAATAAGCCTCCAAGGGATTCAGAACCCTGTCTCAGTGAGACGAATATCAGCCCTTCAAATGATAAAGTATTGTAGAAAGGGGTGTTCTCTATATGTAATACAAGTGTTGGAATTTGTTGAGAATGAAAAACCAAACCTAGAGGACCACCCCATATTAAGAGAGTATAGAGACGTGTTTCTAGAAGAGGTACCGGGTCTACCTCCGAAAAGAGACATTGACTTCTCGATAGAACTTGCACCAGGAGCAGTGCCAATGGCTTGGACACCCTATAGGATGAATACACCAGAGCTAGTTGAGCTCAAGCTACAGCTAAAGGAAATTATGGACAAAAGCTACATCTGACCCAGTGTGTCTCCATGGGGAGCACCAACCTTGTTTGTGAAAAAGAAAGATGGCACGCTCCGACTGTGCATAGATTATAGACAACTCAATAAGACAACCATAAATAACAAGTACCCCTTACCAAGAATCGATGACTTGTTCGACCAATTGGGGGGTGCTTCCATTTTCTCAAAGATTGAATTAAGGTCTGGATACCATTAAGTTTGAATCAAGGATGAATACATCTACAAAACAACCTTCAGGACCAGATATGGTCACTATGAATTTCTAGTGGTGCCATTTGGATTAACCAATGCCCATGCCACTTTTATGTGCTTGATGAATATTGTACTCAACAAGTTCCTAGACATGTTTGTGTTGGTTTTCATTGATGGTATCCTAATATACTCCAAGAACAGAGAGGAGCATGAAGAACATCTTCGACTTGTACTTCAAGTATTAAGAGAGCATCAACTCTATGCTAAGTTTAGCAAGTGTGACTTTTTCCAGAAGAAAGTCCATTACTTAGGCCATGCTATTTCTAAAGGAGTGGCAATAGACCCTAACAAGATCAGATCTATCATGGAATGGCCTATCCCAAAGGATGTATCTGATATCAGATCCTTTATGGGCTTAGCGGGATACTATATAAGGTTTATAAAAGGATTTTCCAAGATTGGTTGTCCAATCACTGCCCTTCAGAAAAAAGGGGTTAAGTTCACTTGGACATCAGAATGAGAGGAAATATTTCAAAAACGGAAATACCTTCTAACCCATGCAATCATACTAAATATTGCAGACCTTGATAACGACTTCCTCGTGTGCACAAATGCATGTAAGGAAGGCCTCAGAGGAGTCCTTATGCAAGAAGGGCATGTAATTTTCTACGAATCCAGAAAATTGAATGAGCATGAAATCAATTATGTGACCCATGATCTAGAGTTGGCTTCCATAGTGGATGCTTTAAAAATGTGGAGGCATTACCTCCTGGGTAGGAGATTTGTACTTGTGGCAGACCATTGTGGGTTGAGGCACTTTTTTGATCAACCAAAACTCAATGCTAGGCAAGCTAGGTGGATGGCTCTCCTTAGTGAGTTTGATTTCAAAATCAAACACATCAAAGGAAAATAAAATAGGGTGGCCGATGCCCTTAGTATAAGTGTGAAAACGATTCACCTGACAACAATGAGCACCTGTAAAATGGATGTCAGGGAGAGAGTTTGAAATGCACAGGAAACATATGCATTCTTCAATACCATGACATCATACCTAAAACAAGATCCCACATGGCTAAAGTACGAAGGCTATCAGATGATAGGTGAAGGTCTGCTGACTTACAAAAATAGATTGTATATCCCAAGTTGTGACGACTTGAAGAAGTTCATAATGGACGAACTACACAATAGACCATATACTGGTCATCGAGGTTATCAGAAAATGATTACGGCCACTAGAAAATAGTTCTATTGGCATGGATTGAAAAAGGACATAGTTGATTATTTAGCTAAGTGTCTATAATGCTAGTAAGTTGAGGCAGAACATCGGCATCCAACATGGTTGCTACAACCCCTACCAATTCCGAATGAAATCAATCAAGCATAACGACACCATCATGGTAGTGGTGGACAAATTGAGCAATTCTGCTCACTTTGTTCTTGTCAAGTCAACTTGCAAGGCAATAGATATCGCCAACATATTCATGAAGGAGATATTTAGACTGGATGGCATGCCTAGGGAGATTATCTTTGATAGAGACACAAAATTTATTTCAAGCTTTTGGAAGTCCTTAATGGTTGTTTTTGAGACTAAATTATTGTTTAGCACAACCTATCACCCTCAAATTGATGGACAGATAGAAAGAGTAAACCAGATATTAGAAGGCATGTTAAGGATGCATGTAATGCATCAGACTAAGAAGTGGGAAGACTACCTGCCATTGGTAGATTTTTTCTACAACAACGGTTATCAAGAGTCACTGAAGATGAGCCTTTTTGAAGCCCTCTATGGTAGACAGTGCAAGATTCCAATCAGCTGGAGTAATCCAGTGGATAGAATTACAATCGAAACCGACATGCTGAAAGAAATGGAACAACAACTGATTTAGATAAAGAAAAATCTGAAAATTTCTCAGGATAGACAGAAGAGTTACACTGACAGAAAGAGAACTCCCAGAGAGTTCAAGACAAGAGACCATGTCTATCTCAAAGTTAGGCCCATGAAGAGTTCCCTGAGAATGGGAGCTTGTGCCAAGTTGGCACCTCGTTATTGTGGACCCTTTGATGTCTTAGATAGAGTGGGACTTGTAGCCTATAAGATAGCACTCCCTCCCATAGTAAAGTCACATAATGTTTTCCATGTTTCATTATTGAATAAATATGTACATGATTCTAATCAGATAATTGACTGGTTTGTGATCTAGGTGGAGTCGGAGGGAGAATTCCTGCCAGAACCTCAATGCATACTAGAAAGGAAGGAAACCTCACTCAGGAACCGAACCATTTCACAGGTCAAGGTGCAGTGGAAACACTTTGGCCCAGATGAGGCTACGTGGGAAAAGGAGGATGTCATGAAACATACACATCCATTTTTTTTTACTTCTGTATATACAAAGCATATTGACAGATAGAACATCGAGGACGATGTTCCTTTTAAGAGGGGAGGGAATTGTAACACCTTGTTTCCCCCAGTTTGTAAATATAACTATATTGGCCAAGAGATTATGGAAAAATCAATATGTGTGAATGTTTGATTTGATGTACCTTTGTATAAAAGGTCAATGAATGTAAATTCTGTTATTTACTAGAAAATGGATAAGTGTTTCATGACTGCTGGAAAGGGGGTGTGCTAAGAGAGACCACAAATGCTATGGAAGAGATGGTGGAGGGGACCAGGAATGGTTGTGTTAACCTGCACCAGACCAATACTTTGTTGGATTTAATTGCTCAGGATCAGAATGAACCTTTGACTCGGGAATGAATTACAGTTAGATTGGTAGGTAGGAAGACCTACTCAAGAGTTAATGAGGGGATCGGGTAGACCACCCATCTATAAGGCTTCCAGACTTGACCACAGACTGGGTATTTGAGCTACACACAATCTTGCTGAGGTAGGAAAGAGAGGAAGGCGTGATGGGCAGAGAAAGACCTACGAAGAGGGCAGAGAAGAGAGACTAAGCTCAGGTTCGAGGAAGAACTGAAAGAGAGCGTGTTCTGATCCCGTGAGAAGGAGAGTAACCTTCGTCCCTATTTATTATTGAGCCAACAGAAGGAGAGTAACCTTGGTCCCTAACGTTCATTGAGCTGAAAGAAAAGATTGAATCTCAAAGCATCATGGCCTAGCTCGGGGGTGGCCAGTAGTAAATCCATTAGAAGTGATTGAGCCTATGGTTGGGTGGAAACATGCACCTCTTTCAACAGTCACATCATGTCTTCTAGTTCTGATAAGTGTTTTCATGCTTGTGCTTTGAAATGGAATAATGAACGAATGCATGTATGTATACATTTAAGAATTGGCCTTTGTATTGACTGATCAAGTGATGTGTATTTATTTATATTCTTGAGGACTTATGCTTCTTCTTGATTTTCCATATGCACAAGTTTAACCCTCGAAGGTATTTTCCTCAGGGAGTTACCTCACAGTTCCAGAGTTGGAGAAAGCCTCTTGGCCCTACTACCACCTCGGTAATTCCACGAAAATTTCCCCTCCATGTTTTAGAAATTAAAGTTCTGTGAGATAGGAAGGTGTTTCCATCAAACCAGTAGCCTAAGAGACCTTAGGCTTGTGCCCATGACCTTAACCAAATCTCGGCTAAGAGTAGAAATTATAGCCTGAGATTCACTAGAGGGTTCATATGACTAGGCTCTAGGGACCCTTCGCTAAGTATGAAAGGAGCTAGCTCTTGATGGCTTCGGAGCTTTGGGAGATCGAAGTCATGGGATGTCAAACTTCATAACTGTAAAAAATACTTGAATGTTGGAGTCACGAAAGGTTGTGAGTTGTTGATCTGGGGAGTCCATTGGGGCCCCTTCTCGATCGTCCGATCATCTAGTGGAAGGATTCGTGTATGGTACTTTGACAAAGTCTCACTTCGGGAGAATGGAGATGCTATAGAATCAAACTCCCCAAACACCGAAGTTACGAAGTGAAGGAGAGCCCTAGATTTAGGGGAGATCGTTAGGATCCTCTCCTACCGTCCGATCATTCAGGAGAAGGGACCCGCAAAGGGTACTTTGACGAAGTCCCGCTTCGATAAAATGGAGTGGTGATGAAGCCAAAACCCCCGAAGGCCGAATTTGCGAAGTGACTAGGACCGTAGATCTGGGGATCCTTCGGGTCCTATCATAGCCATCAGATCTATGACGAAGTCATCTCGACGTTGACTGCTTCGGGAGAATAGGGATGTTGTAACGTCAAAAAATCTTGAAGGCTGAATTCACGAAGTGACTAGGACCGTAGATCTGGGGATCCTTTGGGTCCTATCCTAGCCATTGGATCTACGATGAAGTCAAATCAACGTTGACCGCTTCGGGAGAATAGGGATGTTGTAACGTCAAAAACTCTTGAAGGCCAAATTCACGAAGTGACTGGGACCATAGATTTGGGGATCCTTCGGGTCTTATCCTGGCTGTCAGATTTACGATGTAGTCAGTCCAACATTGACCGCTTCGAGAGGATAGGGGTGTTGTGACACCAAAAACCCTGAAGGTCGAAGTCCCAAAGTAATGAGAGTCGTCGATTCGAGGACACTTCGAGACTTTTCATAACCGTCAGATCTAGGCTATGATCAGCTCGACGCTGACCAACTTCGAGAGAAAAGAGGAGTTTTCATCATAATGTGAGCTCATGCTATACTGCCAAATACACGGAAGTGACTTACATTTGGTTTAATTTTAGTCCAAGATTCTTCCAATGTTATATTTTTAAGAGCCTTTGTGGGAGTGCGATTTACTATGTAATTTGCATAGTTGATGGCTTCCACCCAATACTTTAGACTCAATCCCTTAGATTGAATCATACAATTAGCCATTTCTTTTAATGTGTGGTTCTTTCTCTCAGCAACACCATTTTGTTGTGGTGTATATGGAACAGTGTGTTGCATTTGGATTCCCTGTGTATTGCAGTAACTTGTAAAAATATTGTTCACATATTCGCCTCCATTATCTGTTCTTAACCTTTGAATTTGATGTCCAGATTGCTTTTCTACAAGGGCCTTGTAGGCCAAAAACTTGTCAAAAGCTTCACTCCTAAGTTTTAAGAAGTAAATCCAAGTACATATGGAAAAGTCATCAATGAAAGTTAAGAAATACTTGCACCCAAAAAAAGAAGGAGAAGAAAGTGGACTATACAAATCATTGTGAACAAGCTGCAAAGGACCCGAGGTGTGCCAAGAGGCACGTTTGTCAAAACTGTCATGATGATGTTTGCTGAGAACACAACCAGCACAAACACCATCTCGTCATGAAACAAGAGGAAGACCGGTCACCATATGTTGATTACATAGTTGCTACAATGAGCGATAGTTTAGATGACCAAACCGCTCATGCCGAAGTTTTCTCAAGTCATCGCTATCAGCAACAAAAACTGATGAAAAATATGATGGCCCAAAGTTGTCAAACTTGTACAACCTGGTAATTTCATCAACAATTCCAGTTGTAAGAACATGCTTAAGATCTTTTAGATCCTTGATTACAACTTGGTGAGGTGAAAACTCTACAGTTTTACCTTCACTTGAATGAGTGATTTGATATACTGATAGAAGGTTACAAGAAAGACTCAGAACACATAATACATCATTGAAATGACCATTTTCTACTTGAATTGTTCCAGATCCTTCAACACTAAGAGATCTATCATCACCAACAAATAATTTCTTGGTGTTACATTCATTTAGAGTATAAAATATGTCTCTATCCTTAGCCATATGATAAGATGCTCTAGAATCAATAAGCCACTCATCAGAAGTAGAAGTAGAAGTATTATTGAAGGAGAAACCAGAAGCTGAAAGTGCATGTCCATGATAAGAATAAGAAGAAGTAGAATCAATACTGATGTTGTACTTCTTCATCATTGCTTCTAAAGCTGGCATCTTCTTGAAACATTTGGACTCATCATGACCATCTTTATCACAAAAGTTGCAATGTTTGTTAGTTTTCTTATTTTTATATTTTTCTCCTTTGTCTCCATTAGGAGCGGAAGCTGTCTGAGTGAGTTTGGGACCCTTATATTGCTTGTTGTTGTGGCGAGGATGTTTCTTTTTTGGATTCTTGGGTTTATCTTTCTGATGGACAAATAAGGCTTTGTTGGAGGTACCTGCAGTGCTGATCACTCCAACTTGTACTATCTTTTCTTGCTCTCTAATCAAAGCATTAGAAAAGTTCTCAAGAGTGGGTTTTACATAAGTTGTCCCTAGAGCCTCTTGCATGGCATAAAAGGTAGATACAAACACAAAATATGCACTACCTAGCTTAGAGAGAATAAGATAGATGCAACAATCTTTGTCTATATTTATCTTACATTCTTCACATAAAGTTCTCAGTGTTTTAAACTTAGATAGATAATCTTCAATGAAAGAAAAATCACTTGGACTTAAAGTTAGTACTTGATTTTCTAACTGTTGTGCTCGAATAATATTGTGTTTACCAAACACAGATTCAATCTTTTCCCAAGCTTCTTTGGGTTTATCAATTGATTGAAGGTGGAACCTTAAATCGAGAGAGATGGAAATTCTGATTAAACCACGTGCTTCATCATTCCTATTATCCCATTTGGATTTCTTATCAGCATCAATGGGTGTTGTTTCCTTTCCCAAGGTAATCCAGTACAAGCCTTTACTTCTTAAAAAATCCTCCATATGAGATTTCCATTGGAAGTAGTTGGTGCTGGTAAGTAAGAGATTATTTGTAGAAGCCATATTAAATATACAGATAATATGGATTTAAAAACTGACACTGATGATTTGAATGGAAATATCTCAAAAAGTTATGCGGTTTAAAAAAAAAATGACACTTAAAACAGACTTCAGATGTGAGAGTTATGCCCTTTTAAAACAAAGGCATAAACTGTAACCAAAGGACCATGTGGTGGTGTAAGTTTCTTTATGAAGTGACCCACTTTTATAAAGAGAAGTGGGGATCACTTTTACAATGAATTTACTTCATGCAAAATAAATATTTACTCAAGACCTCTTACTTAATAAAGCAATTTTTAACCAAATGGTCTAGAAAAACATATTGTAATGTTCATAAGGAGGATTGTTTTTGTTGTTGTTGAACATGGCCTTGGAAAGGATGCTAAAAAAAACTCTTTTCACACAACAAAACAATTTCTTTTCTCGGTGACAATAAGGGTTAGATATCCGTTAGTTTACCTGGAAGATGCACCTTTTCCTATATGTTTTTGATTTTTCAAGATCACACAAGGCTCGGGGAAAAGAACATACGTAGATCTAAAAGAGTAGCAACCTAGAAATAAATAATACAAAACCAAAATAAAACCAAAATACTACTCTGCAAAAATTAAAAAAATGTGTATTCAAACTTTATACCTCCAGACTTGACTGTAATGGCCGTATCTTGGGCAAACAGAAACCTTTTCGAGTGAAACAAAAAGTGTTCCTAAATGAAATGAGTGCTTTGGACGAAATGGAGCAATTCTCTCAACCCATAAATGTACAAAAATGATAGAAAATGGAGATGAGGCAACTCAGCTTCACGATCTCGATCTACAACAAGAGCAGATCTTCAAACAAGGTCTGATACCATGTTCGACAACACAGGTATTCCAACAGAGGAAGAACACCTTCAGTAACCGCTCACATAACCAGATCAAAGATCAACACACCAATGTTTTCACGTGGTAAAACCCCTATGGGGAAACATCCACTACCCTAGCCAACGCGACCACTTGGAGCAGTTTATTAATGCAAAATAAAAAGATTACAGAGAGATTTTACAAGAGAGTTTCTCACAATCGATCATCGACAAATGACCCTTCATGCTCTTTAAATAGAGATCATGGACCAGTCGGGTGTTAAGCCACAGATCAATGGTCGTTAAGATCGAGGAGAGTATTAATCGTCAGATCACTCTATGTCAGGAACATATCATGACCGTCGAATTTCCTAACTACAAATGCATACTAATGCATAATAAAGAAACACACTAAGAAACACACTTTTACCTAATGACACATTAGACCAAGTAGATCTTAACTATCTCCTAAGTGTTTAAATATCCTAACATCTACGTGGCCAGATCTCGACCATGAGATCTGAGGAATGTTTAAAGGCTGACAGTTCGGAGTGATTTGGCGCAATGACGTCACCTAGGGTGACGTGGACCCAAGTTTGGCATGCCACGTTTCACCCGGATTCATGCATATTACACACCCTATAGACCCATTGGGGCATTACACGTGTCACCCCTGTCCCCTTCCACATGTCAGCTCCAGGTACGAGTCTCCTAGCTAAAGTTGTTGGTGAAGTGACCGAAACTCCGGGAGTCTGGGACTTCAGGACTCCAGAGGGTTTGGGTGTAGCATTGTAAAGAGACCAAAAGGCCCGAAGGCTGGAACCACGTGGCAAGCTCACGAGACTTTGAGAGTTTGAGACTTTGGGAGATCTCATGCATAGACAGTGAGGAGGCGTTCAACGTTGAAGCGTCGAAGTGTCGAAGCTCCTACTGGCCTGCATGATAGATGAAGATTGAGTCCAGTCGTGGGATTGGGCAGTGGATGGAATTTCACTGTGGATGAGGGAACCTGGAGACAATACGTGTGAAGTGGATTCACGTGGACGCCACCTGGCCCTCAACCAATGAATGCCCGAAGAACTTTGGAAAGGTATATTCGTCATTTTTGAGCATGGATATCGTGGTTGGAAAGATCTGGACGAACATAACATGATAGAGACCCTGAATGAAGGATTTGACCACTTAAGGAGAATGAAATTTTAATTCCCCATCCCTAGGAAATCCACTCAGGGGTTGGGTTTGTTACATCTCCCCTATCCTTGTTTGGGCATTGGGATTGGATACACTAGGAAGGGTTGTACCTTACCTCATGGGAAGAAGGGGCTAAAGGCCCAAAGGGTAAAAGTAGCTAACAAGAGTTAAAATCTAATGTTGAAACCTTCGAGATGCTTCGCCCAAGGATCCCCGAGAAAGTAGTGCAAAGATGATCCGAATTATTTTCAGCACGAAATGAGAGCGGAGATATAATAAAGAAATGCACAGAGATATTGCAGATATCCAATAATATAAAATAAACATATCAGAGATGCAACCATAAACACAAAGATACAGTAACACATGATTTCTATTAATGAAAGAAATGTACAGAGACTGTAAAAATACAGAGTGAAAGACTCGCTAGAATGGTGGCAGCTTATCTCTGAGAAGAGATGTGACGGC
>ML783805.1:44530-55112 GCA_009831015.1 Picea engelmannii
CATGTGGGCCCCGTTTGGGTAAGTTGGTGCATCAACTTCCCGGGGTCGTAACTTTTGCATACGATCTCCGTTTTAGGCATGTGATAGCTCGTTGGAAAGGTATCATCGAGGAGATTCATTTTGGGGGCTCAATAATTCCTTTGTCTATCATTGAGAACCTTGGTCTCGAAAAAACTTCATTTAGGCCCTCAAAATGGCCCCATAAGTGAAAACCTGCTAAAAATAGTAAATTGCCAAAATGGCCAGAAAACTGTTTTGAGCCATTTGGAAAAGGTGGGTGGCCCCCGATATCCACCTGGATCAAAAGCTTAGTACAAAAAGGGGACCTATAAGATAATATTCAAATTCAAGGTATTAGTTGATGGTTAAGGGGTCTCATCACGAGTCGGCCTATTATGACCATGATCATGTAGCGGTATGACACTACCACCTATCTGGTCACCAAACCAGGGTAGTGGCTCTTGGTTCATAAACCTATCTAGTAACTAGTAAAACCCTAGAGCCCTAAATTGCTAGCACTCTAAGGATTTTGACTTAGTTATCTTTGCATAAGTTTTACTCCATAAGAAGCCTAAGGAGAGAAAGGTGCTAGGGCCTAGAATTGCCTGCACCCTAGCATCTTATCTCTTTAGGTCAATGCATAGGGGGACTTAAGTTATTACTTCTCCTATGCATTTTCCCTCTTAGACTTGTGCATTATCATAAACTAATTTACATCCTTAGAACAAGTCGTCCACCTTGACTCCATTACCCTTGAAGGCACTAGTCCTCTTATCCTATTTCCTGACAAGACTACACTCAACTTCACTTGCTATCTCTACCAGGTTTACCTAACCTACTAACCTAGTTTTAAGGTACTAACTTGTTGTTGTTTCTAACACTGCTACAACCACTATATAACAACTCATCTAGATTATAAGTCAATTAAACCAACACATAAAATTGCATGAAGCAAAGTACTATCAGTTGGAGTTAAAGTGTGCCTAAATTGCTCTTCACAAAGTGCATTTCTGAAGGTTTCTTGCAACTGTCATCACTCTTGCTTTGTTGTTGTTACGATCACTTTTGACAGCCTCTTAGATTTATTTTCTGATTGATAAACCACCTAGAATTTGTACTAGGCAAGCCATAATCAATAAATGCTAAAAGTGTCCACTAAATTGCCTTAGCAAGGTACTTTTTTGAAGTTGTTTACTGCTATCATAATTGTTAATTTTATGTTGTTATAAGTACTTTGACAGCCCTTCTAAAGTCATTATCTGGCTTATATTAATCTAGAAATTGTAAGTGACAAAATTACTATCATTGCAAGTTCTTTATCTTTTATTACATTGTCCCTATAAGTTACAATTTCTGGATTTATTACTATTGCTACATATCTTTCTTTTATGCATAAACTTGCTTGGTAACATACTTTTATATTGAAGTCACTATATGAAAGCATTGATATCATTGGTTAAAGTTTGTTATTTCTTTGGTAAAGGGTAGGTATCATTCACCGTATTTCCCCTTAACCCCCTTGACTTAACCATTCCAAGTGACTTCATTCATTTGAGTGACCTAGAGAGATGGGTGGTATTACCTTGTCTTATCCTCCTCCATCAACCAACTAGATCATGGGATGTCTCCCTTGGAGTGAGGTTTTTCTCCTAAAGAGAAAGAGGTACCCTATTTGGGTGAAAATGATAGGGTTACCTCTGTGTTGCGTCAATCTAGGCCTACTTGCCTTTTGGCTTGGGCAAGTATAAATTGTGCGATAACAGGTTGAATCATTCCTTTGTGAATTTAGAACAAATTCTAGGTGGCCATTGGTTTTTCCTGCAATTGTTGACCTTGTTTCTGCCACTTCCCCTAATATTGGTTTGGATTTAATTTTCTTCACTAAATGATTCAAAAGTTTGAAGAGAATGTGCCATATTTTGTTTAGTGTTTTGGTAGTTGATGTTTGAAACTAGAAATTTATAGCAAAAAAGCTACACTGAAAAAAAAAAAAAAAAACACTCGAAATAAATGCTTGTACTCCTTTCCCACAAGCTTCCTTTGGTAGAAGTACCCTTCGGTAAAATCTTGCAAAAGGTATATTCCTTTGCTAAAACTTCCCATTGTAGTAGAAAAATGCTCCTCTTGGTTGTTGTGTGTTTGGGTTTGAAAACCATACTTGTGTAGATGACTTGAGTGTGAGACTCACAAGTAAGTTGAGGTGTAAATACAAATTTAAAAGTTCTGATATTTTTGCATGGGAGGTCACTTAATAAAAAATGTTCAAAACATGTCCTTTCATGGATTTTTGAAGATTATCCCCATTTTTAAAATATACCACATCCTCTTTTTATTTCTCTAGTTCCATAGTGGGAAACTAATTTATTACTCATAATCCCTAGTGAAAATCTTACTAGTTTGTCACAAAAATTTGTATTAATAATTAAAAAATTGAGTTAGATATAATTGTAAAGCCACCTACCTCCAATTATTTACTACTATACTAAAAATATATATTGAAAAAGTTAGGTTTACCCCTTACATGAACTCATATAGTATTTTCCATACTTATGGGATTACCCTTTGTCTTTTTTAAAGTCAATTTTTTAATGAGTTGCATGGAGGAGCCACAAGTGATGTTTTCACATCCCTTGATGGGGTCATGTTAGATTTTCATAAAATTTTGTTAGCATTATATTTATCATAGCATTTTGATATTATTTTAACTTTCAATAACCATATACTGAAATATATAAGCAACAGATAAACAAGCATAAGAAGACATAAAGATTTATCTTGGTAAAACCCCAAACTCGGGGAAAAACCCAACCAACTTTTCTTAGAGAGAATATTTCTAATATCCCAATACAACCATGAAGAAGCTCTATTTACAAGAGCAAACCAACAATGAAGAAACCTTGATAAAAAATACTTATCTCTTCTTCTTGTCAAACCCTAGCGAGGGTAGACAACTAAGAAACACCACAGACTGGCGCAAGATAGGTACATCACTAGAGCAAGATAACGCACCATAGAACTGACACAACTAGAATCTGCAACTGCAACCGACAACTAGCTGCTGCAATTGAAAACTTACACGAAGCAACTGGGAAACATCACACAACTTTAGCACAACTCTTCTAGAGGTAGCGCACAAGAGAAACCACCAAGAATATCCTTCCCCAAGTGGGGCACACTCTCCAAGAGAGCCAAAGAACAAAAAATAGAAAAACTGTCAAAACTGCAGTTGCTAGTTGCCTAGTGCACACTGCAGAAGGAGAACTGTGTGTATGCACAAATGAAATGATCCATCATGTATTTAAACTAATCTGGGCACCTGTTTGGGTCGACTTCTCAGTCTGGATATTTATTATTTTCCTCTGGGGCCAACTTCTCTTCTGGGGTATTCAATATTACTTTATTATTTATGTGGGTGGACTTCTCATCCTAGAAATTGTATTTCCACTTAATTCTTTTTCCCTTGGGCTGAATTTTCTTCCAAGGTGTTCTTCAACTGTTCAATGGTCTTCCTTTGACTTCTTGGAGTCTTCTTCTTCTCTAAGAAAAGTTGTCCAGGAGGGAATACCTCTTGCTGCTACCAAAACATCAACACTCCCTCTTATCTAGGGAGGTATTCTTCCATGATGTTCTCTTCTAGTAGTCCAAGACTACCACCATAGTCTCACGACTATGCTATGAGCATCCAATAGTACAAGAATACTACCATAGTCTCACAACTACACTATGAGAATCCAATAGTACAAGACTACCTCCATAGTCTCATCAATACATTATCTAGTAGTAAAAGATTACCTCCATAGTCTCCACGACTATGCTATCCAGTAGTACAAGACTACCACCATACTCTCCACAACTACGTTATGAGCATCCAATAGTACAAGACTACCACCATAGTCTCATGACTATGCTACCATAGTCTTATGACTATGCTATGATGTTTTTGCTCTCCTAATAGTCCCAATCACACCCATCCATCTTCACATGGTATAAGAAAGACTACTACCATAGTCCTAAGGCTATGCCATGGTTCCATTCACACCTAGCCACATCACATGGCATAGGAAAGACCATGCTACAAGTCCCATTCACACCTAGCCACTTCACATGGCGTAGGAAAGACTTGTACCAAGATACATTTTTCTCCCTCAATCACTTCACATCACTGATCTGGGAAACCTTTGGCCAGAGGGAGAGCCCGCTGGAGGAGAAACATCTCATGTCCCTCTCAATGAGGGTGGACATTCTACACCAAGCCAAACTTTTCTTTGAAGTTATCATACTTCACTCTAGATAGAGGCTTGGTGAGAATGTTTGTTGTCTGCTCATTAGTGGATATGTACTGGAGCTCCACTTCTCCTCTCTGCACCATGTCTCAGATGTAATGGTATTTGATCTCTATATGCTTTGACTTGTCATGAAAGACTGGATTTTCTGAAAGCTTCAAACAACTTTGATTATCACAATATATTGAAGTTGGCTCCAAATCTAGATCAAATAACCATGCAAGAAACTTACAAAGCCACATTGCTTCACGACTTGCAACATTGGCTGCTATATACTCTACCTCTATTGTATTGAGTGCCATCGATGTCTGTTTTCTTCTTAACCATGAGATCATACATGATCCCAAATTGAAGCAACATCCTGATGTGATTTTTTAGTCCACTGCACTCCCCACCTAGTCAGAGTTTGTATATCCTTGCAACTTTAATTCACCGTCCGGGACATATCTAAGTCCATATCCAATTGTACCATGCAGCTACCTCAACACATATTTTGTTGCTACCAAATGTACATGTCTAGGCTCAACCATGTACTGACTCAATTTGTTCATTGCAAAGCATATATCTGGCTTGGTGCTAACCAGGTACATCAAGGATCCGATCAACTATCTGTACATCATGGGATCAACCAAATATGAAGATGAATCACTCAAAATATTTAGATTCGTAACCATAGGTGTGGCCAAGGAATTGCAGTCCATCATCCTGAATCTCTACAAGATCTCAACTGTATACTTTCTTTGGCTAAGGAAGATCTCGTTTGGTCTCCGCCATACTTCTAATCCCATCAAATCCAGATCCTTCATTTCAAAATCTGAAGTGAGTTCTCTCTTGCACCCGTCTATGAGCTTCTCATCCCTTGTAAGAAACATGTCATCCTCATATAGTACCCAATATCAAGGGGCAACCATCTTCAACCTTGTAGTAAAGGTTGTGATCTGCATCACTCTTGGTAAACTCCAAGTTAATCAAATAATTGTCTGGCATACCATGCACTGCATGCCTGCTTAAGCCCATACAAATATTTCTTCAATTTGTAGACATGAGACTCCTTCTCATGTATCTTGTCGCTGCTCTATGTACACTTTTTCTGGCTACTGGAGCCAATGTCTCATCATAATATTCTCCCTCTTTCTGGGAGAATCCTCTAGCCAAAAATCTAGCTTTGTACTTCTCTATGCTACCATCTGCAACATGCTTGATCTTGTAGATCCACTCGGAAGTCACCGCTAACTTCCCTTTTAGTCTCGGAACCACTTTCCACACATCATCATATGATTCTTCCACACTCGCTGCTTTGCATCTTCCTCATAAGTGGAAGTTTTTGAATCAATGATCTTCCTCATCAACGCCACATAGCCAGAAAAATTGTGTGGTCTCTTGCTCTCTCTAAAAGATCCTCTGGGAACCGCATGTACTTTAGCTTCGCGCAAAGTGCTATGGAGCCATCTTGGTTTCTTCTTGATAACTATAACTTCTTTGGGTGGATCTACCAATATCTCGGGTTCTACTTTCTCATTTTTCTCTTTTGGAATACGTTCTTGAAGAGTAGAGTCAATCATCACTCCATCTTTTGGAGCCTCTTGCTCCTCTCTGTCCTCATCCATGTGAGATTCTCTCTCACCTAGATCTAAGGGTGAAATATTTCTGAATGAATGTATCTTTCTCTAAGCCAAATGAATTTCTCTAAGATCATGCTCACTTTGAGTCAGTATGCTCCCTCTGGGACTTGACTCCCTCTGAGTCTATATAATATTGGAGTCGTTTTCTCCCTCTGCATCTGCTAACTTCCTTTGAAGTCTGATCTCATATGAACTGTACTGGGCAGTTTCTCCTCCCTACTGGATCCTGAAGGCTGACTCCCTTTGAACTTTGGCTCCTTCTAAGATGGTACTTGGTGGGGCCACCTGCATCACCACTTGTGGAGCCATTTGATCCTCCTCATGATATGGATCATCAACTCCATATAATTATATGCCCTTTACATCCTACAAAGTACCATGGGACCATGCTGGTCTCTTCCTGGTCACTGCAATGTTTCTGGGTAGGCCCTTCTGGCTCTACTGACTCTTCCTGATGATATGAAGAGTGATCAATTGAACTAGAGGGATCTGTACAGTCATCTTTCAGATCCTTCTTCTCCTCACATTCAATCTCCATATGAGATACTTTGTATCTCGTAAAATTAGCCTTCTTGCCAGAAGGTTCTAACTTTGTCCTCTTCTCCTTCATTACATGGATGTGTATGGTCATGTACACAAATCTATGTCTGGATAGTCTACTCTATGTCTCATCTAGATGCCATCTAATTTGTTGCCTCCTGCAACCGTCACTATAGATCCTTCTCAGAGATATCACCTGTGACCTGCTCGAAACTAGAGAAATAACAAATACAAGATAAAGAAACAAGAACAACACTTTTCTAGTGTTGTGGCCAATTATTCCTCCATGGTAACTTGCCTGGAACAAGAAAAAGAGTAAAAACAAAAAAAACACTTATCCAATGTTGTTACCAGTCATTCTTCCATGGTGACCTGCCCAGGACAAAACAAAGACATCTCCATGGTAACCTCCTTGGAATTTAACAAGATAACCTACTTGGGATAAGGTCAACAACCAAGAACATATCCTAGAAGAGATCAATTTCATCTTGTAAATAAGTATATCATTAGTACTGAACAATGAACATTTACATAATGATCATCGTACCAACAATATTCAATTGTTACTAAACATTTGATAGCAAATATACTCAACAATAATAGAACTCTAAATATTGTTGTCCCAGTTACAACATTTACTTAAAATATCAACCTTGATATGAAAACCTAGAGTCTAGTTGTTGTTATCCCATTCGAGTTGTTTTATACTGTAGGAGACATCGTCACTGCTTCCTCCAACTCTTGGGCTTCCTCTGAGTGTATTATATCTAAGATCCCTTTGGATCTACTATCACTGCTTGGATAAATGTCCTTTTACCAAGTGTACATCTCCTGCAAACACTCTCATCTTATGCACAAGTGCACTATCCATCTTTGTCTTCTAATCTGAGACATTACATCAACAATAAGAAGTTAGAAATATGAATCAAAAGTTCCAATGTACAAGAAAATGTCAACAAGCCTAAAACCCCAAAAATTGAACTTGGACAAAAAGTCAATCTAAGAAGTGCAATAGGTGCGCTAGGGCAAGGTGAGCCGATCTATGCTAAAAATTTGTCCCAGTCGAATTTATAATAAGTATTCAACGAGCTTGACAAAAGAAAAATCGTGCAGTGGCAAATTGCATGTGCAACGACAAATCTTAACAATGTGTCAAATCTCACGATCTTCCTTCCAGTGGTTAGACTATTCTGAAGGAAACCTGCTCAGACACCATGTTAGATTTTCATAAAATTTTGTTATCATTAGATTTACCATAGCATTTTGATCTTCTTTTAATGTTCAATACTGAAATATATAATCAATAGATAAACATGCACAAGAAGACAAACTCAGGGAAAAACCCAACCAACTTTTCTTAGAGAGAATCTTTCTAATATCCCAATACAACCATGAACAAGCTCTATTTACAAGAGCAAATCAACAATGAAGAAACCTCGATAAAATATATTTATCTCTTCTTCTTGTCAAACCTTGGCGAGGGTAGACAACTGAGCAACATCACAAAACTTGGGCAAGATAGGCACATCACTAGAGAAAGATAGCGCACCATAGAAATGGTGTTGAAATAATGTAACTATGAAGAGAATTCTTATTATTATTCTTTTGTTATTATTAGGATTAAACCCCATTGTGGATTAATCATGTCGGCAATTGTATAAGAACCAAATCCCCTTTTGCGGATTGGTCATCAGACAATTATAAAGGGAAGAATAAGAAGTTGGCCCCAACAGTTATTATTGAAAAACTAGAATTAATTAAAAGTGGGTTTACCCACCCAGAGTGAGAGGTCGGCCCTGCTAGTTAAACCCTCTCACACATACCAATCTTGTATAAATAAGAGGCTAGTGCCTCACTTCTAACACACAACTCACTTGCTCATTCTCTTATGACGAAAGCTGCAATTACCAGTTAGAGAGAGGAGAAGAAGAGTGGCACATCTCTTGGGGAGGACTATCTGTATCGGTTTGAGTTATCTCTTGAACATTGTATAAGCTATTTATGATAAGGAAGTTTTTGCTGGGTTTTCTTCCCCTAGAGGGTTTCCCAGGATAAATGTTGTGTCTCTTGTGAATGTGTATTTCTCAGTGATCTTGTTCTTATGATGCTCTTATCTATTGAAATGCAAAGAACTATAATAATGGCATAAACATTAACATGGTTTCAGAGCCAACCTAAAGAAAG
The DNA here is from genome assembly GCA_009831015.1 of Picea engelmannii. NCBI lineage: Eukaryota > Viridiplantae > Streptophyta > Pinopsida > Pinales > Pinaceae > Picea > Picea engelmannii. The sequence continues at coordinate 53,160 of ML783805.1, forward strand.
AACAATTTGCAAGAGGAAACATGTCACTGTTGCAGCACCTGCAAATTAGGGTTTTGAAAAAGTATCTCTTTTCAGCTCCCTAAACATCTAGAAAGCTGTGCCCTCCCACCAGGATCAATTTGGCACCTAGAGCGCACCTTTTCAGTGGATGGATCTCCCGGAAAGTGAAACCCTAGTTTCACAGAAGTACCAGAAAACCAGTACCAGAAGTACCAGAAGTACCAGAGTACCAGAAGTACAAGAAGCATCAGTCCAAAAATCCACAGATCAGATTTGACGGGGTAAAAATTGGATTTTCTCAGATTCAAGGACACCAGGCTACTCGCCTCAGCCAAGCGCACCTCCTGGTAAAGTCAAAATTTGATTTTGAGCATATTTACTTTTTGGTTATTTTTGTTGCCGCAAGTACAAGATGTCTGCAAGTACAAAGCTTGTTGAGAAACTAGAAGGCATAGACAACTTCCGTTCCTGGAAGTATAGGATCGGTCTGATCCTTGCAGAGAATGACCTATAAATATTTATCAAAGAAGAAGTGGAGGAACCTGAAGATGTCGTAGAGAAAGCGAAGCATCAGAAGGACTCAATTAGGGCTCAAAGAATCATTGCAGATTCAATCAAACATCACCTGATCCCATATGTGTCGTCCAAGAAAAATTTGAAGGAGATGTTTGATGCTCTAAGAAAACTATATGAAGGAAAGAACATCAATCGAAATATGAATCTAAGAACTCAGTTGAAGAATACAAAGATGCAGAAAGGAGAAATGATTCAAGAATATTTCTCCCGAATCTCCGAAATAAAAGAACAATTGAAAGCGATTGGAGACACCATCGACGAAGACAAATTTGTAATAACCGCCCTAAATGGTCTCCCAAGACCTTGGGATGCTTTCATCCAGTCAGTATGCGGCAGAAAGGAGAAACTACAGTTTGAGATCCTATGGGAAGAATGCACCCAAGAAGAGATAAGGGTAGCCAACTGTGAAGCACTACTAGCAAGGGACGATGATCAAGCCCTAGCTACTCATACAAAAGGAGGAAGGAAGGAACCCTACTTCAAAAGGGAATCTCATAGAGAACCACAACCATCAAACAAATTCAACAACCAAGAATCTCATTCAAGAAATTTTCAGAAGAAAGGACAACGCAAGGGACGAGATTTGTCATATATACAATGTTATCATTGTGATAAGATGGGACACAAGGCGAATAATTGTCTAGTCAGAAGAGAAGAGTACAAGAGGAAGCACAAAAGACAACATGATCACATTGCCGAAGATGAAGAACCACATATGAAGATGATTAAGGACCATGTCTTGATCTCATCTCTCTCAGGATCTATATCACCTGGAGAGGACACATGGCTCATTGATAGCAGTGCATCAAAGCATGTGATGGGTAAGAAAAATACTCCCTCTTGTATTTCAGAAAAGAAGTTTTCTCAGAAAGTAACTCTTGGAGATGATTATTAATATCCCATCAAGGGAATAGGAGAATCAAACTACAAGCTAGATTCAGAAAAATCAATAACAATGAAGGACGTACTCTATGTACCGAGCCTAAAGAAGAACTTACTCTCCATATCAGCTTTAGACAAGAAAGGCTATAGAGTTGCCTTCATAGATGGAGAAGTTCTTATGTGGGCTAAGGGAGAAACCTTAAATGAAGCAATCGTCATCAGAAGTGAAGAAAATGGTTTATATAAGTTGAAGGGTCACCCAAAAACTGCTATGACCCATGCCATCGAAAAATCATGCGAACTTTGGCATAGAATATTGGCCCACATCAACTACAAGGCACTACCATACATTTGCAAAGCTGTCACAGGTTTACTAGAACTCAAGGTCGATCAGGAAGGCATATGCAATGGATGTGCGCAAGGGAAGAACATCAAGAACCCCTTTCCAAAGAGGGACAACAAAGCAGAAGGAGCATTGGAACTCATCCATTCAGA
>ML783805.1:58350-97920 GCA_009831015.1 Picea engelmannii
TAACATTCTTTCAAGAATGATGATGTTGCAGATGAAGAAAAACTTTCGATGACTCGTAAATATGCTAGCCAATGTTTCAAGATGATATTGACGATACTGTCCTCCAGATGCCACTGATGATGTAGACCTCTCTTGCCTGATGCTGATGAAGAATACCCTTCTTGTTAAGGGGGACTGTTGAAATAATGTAACTGCGAAGAGCATTCTTATTATTATTGTTATTTTATTATTATGATTAATCCCCATTGTGAATTAATCATATCGGTAATTGTATAAGAACCAAATCCCCTTTTACGGATTGGTCATCGGACAATTATAAAGGGCAGAATAAGAAGTCGTCCCCAACATTTATTATTGAAGACCCAGAATTAATTAAAGGTGGGTTTACCCACCCAGAGTGAGAGGTCGGCCTTGCCAGTTAAACCCTCTCACACGTGCCAGTCTTGTATAAATAAGAGGCTAACGCCTCACTTCTAACACACAACTCACTTGCTCATTCTCTTATGAGGCAAGCTGCAATTACCAGTTAGAGAGAGGAGAAGACGAGTGGCACATCTCTTGGGGAGGACTATCTGTATTGGTTTGAGTTATCTCTTGAACATTGTATAATCTATTTATGATAAGAAAGTTTTTGCTGGGTTTTCTTCCCCTAGAGGGTTTCCCAGGATAAATGTTGTGTCTCTTGTGAATGTGTATTTCTCAGTGATCTTGTTCTTATGATGCTCTTATCTATTGAAATGCAAAGAACTATAATAATGGCATAAACATTAACAAATGGAACAATTGGAAACTGGTAACTGGCAACTGCAACTACAACTGACAACTAACACGAAACAACTAGGAAACACCACACAACCTTAGCGCAACTATTATAGAGGTAGCGCACAAGAGAAACCACTAAGAACCACCAAGAATATCCTTCCCCAACTGGGGTGCACTCTCTAAGTGAACCAGAGAACCAGAAATAGTGAAACTATCAAAATTGCAATTGCTAGTTGTCTACTGCACATTGCAGAAGGAGAATTGTGTGTCCATATAAATGAAATGATCCAACCTATATTTATACTAATCTGGGCGCATGTTTGGGCCGACTTCTCATCCTGGATCTTTATTATTTTCCTATGGGGCCGACTTCTCTTATGAGATCTTCAACATTACTTTATTATTTTTGTGGGTCGACTTCTCTTCCTGGAAATTATATTTCCACTTTATTCTTTTTCCTATGGGCCGACTTTTCTTCCGGGGTGTTCTTCAACTGTTCAATGGTCTTCCTTTGACTTCTTGGAGTCTTCTTCTTCTCTAAGAAAAGTTGTCCATGAGGGAATACCTCCGGCTTCTACCAAAACATCAATAGGTCAAGGGGTGCCTAAACATCATTCGGTCATCCCCATAGGTTGGAGATCAGAGAATAGTGTCCCTTTTTGTGAGGATACTGGGGGCATTGGGTATACATACCAATGTCCCCCTTTAACAAGGAATACAAGAAATGTGACCCTTAACAAATGGGACATGTTCACACAAAACATTAGATTTTATGAAATAATGAATTAATTGATCTACATATAAGTGAAAAGAAATTAGACATAGTGCTATTTATACAAAGTGATGGGTCACACAATTCATATAGTTGTGCTTGTATAATGATACAATATATATAATAAAAATAGTTTATTTTCCAAGGAAAACTTTGCAGGGAAACTTTTGAGCACTTCTCTGCATTTCATGGATGGGACACAATGTAAACCCATCAATGCTAATTATGATTCTTGACTTGACAGGGACATTGAATGAGACATGCAACAAAAGCAACCAACCTGAAGGATTGATCCTAAGACTCCCTAAGACCCCTTGCATGAAGTTCAAAGCACTCAACCACTTGAGCTAGCCTATCAGACTAGATAACAATGATAATTATGAATACACATTAAATATATTACAAACCATCTCCTTCTAAAATGCTTCAATATGAAACTTTTGAGAAATAAATCTAGAATAAATTTTGATTATTTGAAGGAAAAAATTACATAGACTCTCTTAAAAAAATCTTTATATTTTCTTTATTTCAAAAGACAATTAGAGTTGGTAGAAGGGAGCAATGCCAAAGAAGATGGTATCATTGTTCATATAAATAAAACTTAAAACTTGAGAAATTGATATCACATCATAATCACAAATAAGTCCAACATGTCTAACCATTTAGCACTAGAATGACATCGACTCTTTTCATTAAAATCACATACATGGAAGTTTTAAGAGAATAATCATGTTATGAAAATTCACTCTGTAGAATTTTCCATAATAAAAGACATGAGAATTTCTAATGACATATGTGTTCATATCGAATTGAGGGTAAAAGGTTTAATATATGAAATTATTATTACTATGTAAATCGATATAAACTAATACATTAGCATATTTTAGTATTCCTTCAATCGATATAAACTAATACATTAGCATGTTTTAGTATTCCTTGAATATTACGAGTATTATGGTGTTGGCTTGCATTTATTATTGCCATGGATAAGATAGGTTAGATAATTGTTTATGTAAGCCTTTGATATTTCAATATATAAAAAGTTATAATAATGACGATTATGTTTCTTATTATTGTTCAATAATTTGTCTTCATGAGTCATTGAATTAAGAATTTGATGTTCGGTCATGTTGAATATCATTATCATATTCTAAGAGGGGGCAGTACATTGTAGAGCTTAATTTTCATTTATATTTATTTTTATTTTTATTTTTATTTTAAACAATTTAGCCTTATTTATGAATGTTAACGGGAGAAGAGGTTCAAACATCCATATCTAGTTATTTAAATCTTTGAATAAGAAAATCAATATTTTTATCAATTATTTTAACCTTTATTTCGACTACTTCATTTAACTCTTGTCATAAATCACTCTTAATAAATTGTTGCTAGATTTCTACATTTTTGATGATTTATAATTGAGTGGATAAGCCTCGAAAGAATCAACAAATCATTATATATTATCCACATTAATAAAGGAGTCTAATTAATGCCATATAACATTATTGTTTTCCTTTTATGCCATACTGCCATGCATTTTATTTTTAGATTGGTGGTAAACATTCACATGGAGTTTGTTGGGTTAGTGAAAATGGGATATTGTTATTTTCCCATCAAGGTTCAAGTTTCCCAAGAAATGACAGATTTTCTCATTGAGGGTTAGCACATGGTTATTTAGGCAGGTCGAGAGGTTCCATTATAAGTGTGACACAACATCTTACCTCTTGATAGATAGTGTATGCTCGACACAATGAATATTTTAAGAAAACATTCACTAAATCTTTTTTTAAGATTCATGGAAATGGTTCAAGAAGATTTTAATCATGAAAACCTAAGAATAATGTAAGAATTGTTGATAGATAGAAGAAAAAAATGACTTCAAGGTGTATTCATCAACCATGAATTCTAAATTAATAATTGAGTTTTAAATTCTTTAAAAGAAACACCCATATCTATTTCACATATTTGTTGTTAAATCAATTTCAATAATATTAAATTCCTATGGGACAATGATAACAATCATTATTCTTTTTGGATAGTGTTTTAAATAAATAATGATAAGGTTGGGTTAGAAATGAGAATTCCTAACTAGGTTAACATTCATTTTTATTTTATCTACAATCTCTTTTATTCAAGATTTCTTTTTTCGTGGAAGACGATGTAAGCTTCACTTGCGGCTAAAACTGATCTCATTACTATATTTAGGTCTAGCTAAGTTTGGCCTCATTATTATATTTAGTTATGGTTAAGGTTGACCTAGTTAGCATAGGCTCATAACCCCTCTAGGGGGAAGCACCCTACCCATTGAGTTGTGTATATATACACTAATTCTTATTTGCAGTATTGATATCTTATGATCACTCTTTCATTATTTACATAAAGAACAATTTATCCTATGAGCACCATAAACTATAGTAATCTCTTGTTCTTGGGTTCTATTTCTATATAGTGCACCATTATGGATTATTATACTTCTCTCTCTAGCACATTTTATCTTTTCTTTATTGTAGAATTTGAGTTCATTGGTTGGTTTCATTGGATCCTCTCTCTCTTGTTAATCTCAACATGGTATTAGGGTGGGTGTGAACCTCCCTTAATTATAATCCTAGTTAGATTTCCTTTTCGGTTGATTATGTTGGTGATTTTGTGACTAGACTTTACATGTAGAAGGGTTCCTATAGTTTTTTTTTGGTATGTTTTCATGAGGTTATTATTGGCTAAAGAAGAGTGCCTTATTTGCGAACATTTGAGACTTTGTTTTATGTGCTTATTTTTGAAGATCTTTTGCCTATTCATCCTCGGATTGTAGTGCCCAACATGAGTGTTTCCTTGTTGGTTTAGTCCAGGTACCTCTTTTGAGGGGTTTTGATGTTGTTCTAGAGATCTATTTTGGGTTGAAGGAAGAATGTTTTTCAAGTGTTACTTTCAGGCTTTCTTGATCTTGAGTGAGTTCGATTTAATGAATACGATGCTTTCCTTGTGCTGACATGAGGTTATTTGGTTGTTGGTATCATTGAGTTTTATGATCGTGAAACCAAGGTTTTATATCATATTTTTTAGGGCTTCCTAGGGTTTAAACCCTCCTTCAAAGGCTCACGTCAAATGCCGGTCCAAATTTTTTTGGCTAGTAGCATCAACTAAGGGCCATAGAACTAGTGTTTTGGATAATCTCCTTTTAGGGTTTCCTAGGATTTTCCCTAGGTTTTAAACCCTCCTTCAAAGCTAACATTCTCTTTCTTCATTTGGTCTACAACAAGAGATAATTCATTACATAATTTATTTATTTTCATGGATGAAGCTAATACTTCTCTTTCTCTTGGGTCTATAAAGGTGAACTTCTAAAGAGTTCATTTTCTCATAAGAAGGCTTATTCTTTATGTTGTTATTGAACCCGATGAATGTAGAGTGGATTCTTTCTCAATTAAATGGAGTTACTTATAATATTTGGGCATATCAAATAATTGTCTTTTTTTAGAGAAATGGTTTATGATTGCACACGGAGAAACCCCTTCCTCCTGGTGTTCAAGAAATAACTCCATTAGTTTCACATTTTAGAGTTTTTGGATCAAGGATATGGGCCCATATTCCATTATATTGTTTATAGGATCCTTCCACTCACAAGGTGATTGAAAAATATAGATGTTATATATTATGTAGTTACTATTCATGGTTTGCTAGGATGTTTTTTACACCTTCGTATAGATGATTCTCAACATGTTTCAATGGATCTCTCTCTTTTATATTATTATCCTCCTGTGAGTGATTGGGTAAACAAATGTTGATAACAAGGACCTTATTAATGACTCCTTTGGATCCTACCTTGCATAAGTCTCTTCTTCTATACCTTTGCTAGAGGCCAACTTCACTATTTCATGGAATCATGATGGTGTGCTAGTAGATATGGTGTTCAAGGGGGATACTATGCAATGCATTTTTTATGCTCTCCTTGTTCAACATAAGGGGAATTATGACTTTTGTGATGTGATGTCTTCTCTTTGAGTCCCCCTATCTAGATTAAGTGGGGATTATGAAAAGAGGGGTAATTTTCATTTTTGGCTACGCCCAATATTATACTAAGTTGGGTATTTATAAACTCACTCCCATTTGTATTCTTATTTTTTCTCCATGACCTCTTGTTTAGCCTAAGGGGGGATGTTCAGAATGGCATAAGATTCATCTTCAATCAAATTTGACATCAGTATTATATTTAGGTTTAGTTAAGGTCGACCTAATCAATGTGTGCTCATAATCCATCTACGGGAAAAAGCCCCAACAGTTGAGTTGTATATATATGCACCATCTCTTATTTGTATTGTTCATATCTTGTGATCATTCTTCCATTCTTATAAAAGTGATTTAACCTACATACCATAATCTATAATGCCTTTTTTCTCTTGAGTTCTATTTTTCTATGCCAATTTTTTAGATGATTATATATCTTTGTCATTATAGTATTGCTTTTTTTTTATTTAATGTAAAATTTGTTTTTATTGGTTGGTTTCATTAAATCTTTTCTCTTATGAATATCAAAACTTTTCACATTAAATCTTTTCTCTTATGAATATCAAAACTTTTCACATCCCCTTCTTATTTCGTTGCTTGAAATAATTGTATAACTTTAAAAAAAAAATTAAACTTTAACATTTTGAGAAAATTTGAAACTCTTCTTATTTTTATTTTTGTATTTTTAAATAAATAATAAAATAAAATAAAATAAACTCAATTTAAGCTTTTAAATTTTCAAAAAGATTGAACGCTTTTGATACTTCAAAGAGGTAATACCTTTGGAGTGTCTTCTTTTATGGGCAACCCTCTCATTCTCATGTTTAATTAGTAAATGACCATTTTTTCTCTTCAACTTGTTTTTGATGATTTAATAAAATCCTTATACAAAATGAAACGTACAACGACTTTTTTCCTTCAGAATTTTATTCTATTTTAATGTTCTAATAAAATTCTTAATATTCTAAGTGAATTTAAATGAGGTTACAGATAATGAAACGTGCAACAAAGTTATGTATGGATTATGGTGTGGAAAATGTGGAAATGTTCATGCACAAGCCAAAGGATTACGAAGCAGAAAGAAAATAAATGGAAATGGAATTTAATAGACATGACTCAAGTTTAGGAATATGATATAGAAGGTAAAAGGGCAAGGTAGGGAAATAACAAAGTAGGAAAATAAATGGAAATGTGATAGACATGATTTTTTTTAATGGAAATGAATTTTGATAGACATGACTTTGGACACTAACTAAGAAAATAACAAAGTAGGAAAATATGTTGAAATGGACTTGGATTGGATAGATATGATTTAATTATAAAAAAAAATGAAAATGGAATATGATATCAACAATTTTTTTTAATTGTTTAAGAGTGTATATAGGTAATAAATAAGTTTCTACAGATTGATTTTGCTACCGGGAAGGAGGACAACTTAAGGATTTGCACCTTAAGTTGTTACATGAATTGCTTGTTAAAGGTATGGGTCAAAAGTCTCATGTTCATAGCTCGGTTGGTTGGGTATTATGATTGTTATCCTCCCTGTTGACCACCTATTTCGACTATGGGTCAACGTCATGTACCATGAAGATATGTACCTTGTGGTGCAACAAGTCTGAAGACTTTTGGCTCAGCAGGGAAATTCTGCCCCCAGCCCTTTTTCTATGTACACAGAATGTCAGCTCCCCTGCGTGGGACAATAATGTAATATGTTAAGCACGGGTCGGTTTTTAGTTAGTTGCCTATGAATTTATCATTAGGGAATTCTTTTCATCGAGTGTTTTTTTTCCTCGGGTAATTAATCTTGCCTACCGATGATTTTAATTATCCTTGAGTTTTTCACTCAAATAATCCTCCAAAGTGGTGAAAGACATTCTAATGATCGAAACCAATGGGTGACTAAGGTTTAGAAGTGTTGTAAATGACCATGTTAGACATCTCCTAGAGTTTTGCGGAATTCCATTAAGTTTTGATAGGATTTTTTAATAATTAAAATTTCCATAGATTGATAATTTTTAATTATTTTTTATGTAAAATGTAAAAAATTGGTCCTTGGGGATTTTGTATAGGGGTGTGGGTACTCAAATAAAATGGATTATGACCCTCTACACCCTTGGACCAAGTTTCAACTCAATTGGACAATTTTTTCTAGGTCAATGTCCATGAAGAGTCCAAATTGGTCAAAAGGAAACATTTAATTGACAAAGGTAAAAAAACCAAATATTGTAAAAATGACTAGAAAGTCATGGAAAAGGAGGGGGGAATGATTCCTAAAGTCATTCCTAAGTTATAAAAACATTTTAAAGTGAGAAAGGACCCCCCTAGCTCAAGTCTTGTTAAGTTGTTGAGTTTTCCTAAGGGGAAGTGCGCCTCCCCTCTTCATGTGATGATGTAAAAAGATGAAACTATAGGTGGGAATGTCCCCACACCTTGGACCATGACTAAGTGTTTGAGCACTAGAAAAGATGTTCCCACCTCCTAAAACCTCACATCACTTTCCTAAAGTGTGCCCCTCCTCTCTATGGTGCGCCCCCCTTGAGTGGAGCCCCCTCTTGCATGGATGCCACTTGTAAATCATGCAAGGGGGGTCTACCTTTCCTTCCTCCCTTAAAATAAAGGCCTCCCCTTCTCATTTCTTCATCTGTTTTCAGTGCAAGTTTATGCTTCCCAAATTTCTCCCCTTCTCTTCTTTCTTTCTCCCATTCTCTTCTATCGTAATCCTGCTGCAAGTATTTGCAACAACATTTTGTGGATAATAAAAGAATATTTGGAGGATCTCTTGTGTGCATTGGGAGTATTCTTGGTGCCATTACATGGTGTTCTCTTTGAGGTGATATTGTTGCTTTCTATTTTTGTATTTCCTTGTTTACATTGTTCTAACTTGGAGGCCCAAGCAAAGTATTTTGCTTGGGAAGGATTGGTAGTAGTTTTTCTATTAGTTTTGTGGGTTGTTTCTATTGAGGTTTGGAAAGTGTTTTGCAAGATTTTTAGAGGCACTTATTGTTAGAATGTGCTTGTTTTACCATAGACAATATCACTATTGTCACCCAACCATAGGCCGAAGCCACCCTCTGAGCACCTTGACCTTGACAAAGAGAAGAATTTTGGTAGAAATCCAATAGCTAAGAAAGGATAATAAACTGAGTAAAAAGTAACCAAAGATGATAAGAGAGTCCAACCCAAAACTGGTGGCAGCACCTTCTCCAGAAATTGCGCACAAGACTGCCAGACTGCAGTGTGCACAAGAACCTTTATGCAATTCTGAGAAGTGTGTTTCAAATGAGAACTGGTGCCCTGTATTTATACTGGCTCTGGCAGACTGCTTGGGTTGACTTCTCATTCTGGGTACTAATTAATTCATAATAATTATCTCTCTCAGCCGACATCTCTTCTAGGGTTACATTAACTTCTTTTCTTGCTTCCGAAATATTCTAATCTTGTCAAAGGGTCACAATGGAGGTTGATACCTCCCGAAGCTACCATAATATCAACACTCCCTCCTAACTAGGGAGGTATAACTAATAATGGTCTTGAGCACAAACATACCATTCAACTGGTAGCATCACGAGCATCATCATTATTATCCAACTAGATAATGTCCATGACAACTGGTACAATGTCAACTGACAGAACACAACTGTGTTTATCCATAGTAGTACACAACTACTCAAACCGTGACGCACAGTCACAAACAATGGAACATATCCACCATAGTAGCATATCTCTACTGTCTAGAGACATGCAGTCTCCATAACAATCATCTGATATCAACCTGCACAAAAAATATTGTTATGATATAAACTGAATCATCTGGGCCATTCTTTCACTCACATCTGTGAGATCTGAAAGAGCATCTACCCTCAAAGTAGAACATCAATGATGGGCTATTTGGACTATTCTTCTCAAGCAAGGAAGAATAAATGTCCTGATTTCTGAGCCTGGACCATTCCCCACCCTGGGCCATTCCTCCGACACTAAACAAAGTGCAACCTGGAGAGAATGAGTCTGCCCTAAGGAATGTTTGTCCCTGATTGCTGAACCTGGACCATTCCCCACCCTGGGCCATTCCTCTAGCACTAAACAAAGTGAAAATTGGAGAGAATGAATCTACCCTAAGGAATGACTGTCCAGACCATTTCCAAAGGAAATGACTATCCTGCACCAACCTCCAAAACGGACCATTCTTCGAATCTTCTCACAACTATGATCCTCGAAAGAATGACTATCCGGCGAGGTGGACCAGTCTTCTTGATTAACCATCAAGAAGAGAGATTGTCCTAGACCATTCCCCATGTTAACCACAATGCGAAATCATTGTCTATGGTACATCAACAATCCATCGAACCATTTTCATCACGAAAATGACCGTTTGGTCTGGACCATTTTTTGAACTAGAAAATGCCTATCCATCAGAAATCTCAAATCACTGCCCAAGCTAGACCATTTTTCAAACTTGAAAATTAATTTCCTCAATTTAATGATATGTCAATGCTCCCTCCCAACCTGGAGAGTCATTTCTTCCCTTTCATCTAAGGGAGTTATTTCCACGATCCCTAATTTGTCTCAAAAATATGCAAATTTTATTCTGGAAAGAGGCTTTGTCAGAATATCTGATGTCTGCTCATATGTGGAGATATACCAGAGCTTTACTTCTCCTTCCTAGAATTTATCTCGAATAAAGTAGTATTTGATCTCAATATGTTTTGATCGTTCATGAAACACTGGGTGTTCTGATAGCCTTATACAACTTTGATTGTCACAATGTATTATAGTCGAATCTGGAACCTGATCAAATAAATCAGAGATTAGATTTATCAACCATATTTCTTCTGTACATGCCTCACTTGCTACGATATATTTTGCGTCTGCTGTTCTGAGTGCGACAGACTTTTTTTTCCTACTGCCCCACGATATCATAGTGGAGCCCAAGATGAAACACATCCCTGAAGTACTCTTTCTATCTTCTACACTTCCTACCCAATCTGAATCTGTGAATCCATGAAGCTGTATATCACTGGATGCAGTATAGCTTAAACCATAGTTTAGTGTTCCACGAATATATCTTAGAACATGCTTTGCAGTTGTCCAATGTTCATGTCTAGGTTCCACCTGGAACTAGCTTAGTGTGTTCATGACAAAGCAAATGTCTGGTCGAGTATTTACCAAATACATCAATGACCCAATCAATTGTTGATATAGTGATGGATCTACTGGATCAGAATCTGAATCTCTTACTTTTCTTATATCTGTAGTCATAGGAGTGTCCATGGATTTTCAATCCATCATTCCAAACTTCTGAAGAATATTTATTGCATAGTTTCCTTGTCCAAGGAATACTTCACCATGCTTCTGCCATACTTCTAGTCCCAAGTAATAATGCATGAGACCGAGATCTTTCATATCAATCTTAGAAGCTAGTTCCTTTTTGCATTGGATGATGAGAGACTCTTCACATGTTATGAATAGATCGTCAACATATAGTATTAGAATCACAGGCACATTGTCCACAACTTTGTAGTAAATATTTGGATTTGCATGAATTTTGGAGAAACCAAGTCTTGTCATATAGCTGTCCATTCTGGCATACCAAGCTCTTGGAACTTGCTTGAGTCCATATAAATCTTTCTTTAGTCTGCAAGCATGAGTGTCTCTGGAATGTACTTCAAACCCTTGAGGTTGTTTAATATATACTTCTTCTTCGATTGCTCCATTGAGGAAAGTTGTTTTTACATCCATCTAATGTAAACTCCATCCCATGGAAGCGGCAAGAGATATGATAGCTCTAATGGAAGTATATCTAGAAACCAGAGAAAATGTTTCGTCATAGTCTTCTCCCTCCTTCTGGGAGAACCCTCTAGCTATGAACCTTTCTTTATATTTATCCACGCTTCCGTCTGCTGCATGTTTGATCTTATATACCCATTTGGAAGTTACTACTGATTTCTCTTTAGGTCTAGGCACAATTTCCCATACATCATTTTTCATGATGGATTGTTGTTCTTTCATCATAGCTTATTTCCATTGTTTCTTCTGAATTGCCTCTTCAAACGTGATAGGTTCTTCATCTAGGAGCTTTGTCATATATGCTACATAGCTTGAGAATCTTTTGGGCTTCTTACTTTTTCTGAAGGTCCCATCTGGAGCCTTGAGCCTTTATGATTATTGTAAGGTAGCTTCAAGCCAATCTGGTGATTTCTTGGTCTTAGGTACGATGTCTGAATCAATGGTCTCACATGGTTTCATCGGATGATCAAGCTGTTCTTTTTCCTCATTTTGGTTTTCTGGAAGACATGTGTCTTCTTCAATAGGCTCTTCATACTCTTCTTCTTCTATGGGTTCTTATATGGATTTCTTGAAAGCCATCTTTTCATTGAAGGTCACATCTCTGCTGACTTCAATCTTATGTTGTTTTGGGATATAGATTCTACAAGCTTTGTATGATTCACTGTATTCCACGAATATGCCCTTCTTTCCTGAGGATTCCAATTTATTCCTTTTGTCCTTGGGAACGTGAGAGTAAATCGGACAACCAAATATTCTTAGGTTTTCCACATTAGGTTTCTTTCCTGAGAAGGCTTCTTCTAGAGTAATGTCCTTTAATATGTGGTGAGGACTTCTGTTCTGAACATATATTGCTATCATGGTTGCTTCTCCCCATAAGAACATAGATAGACCTTGATCGTTTAGTAGTGCCATCATGGTTTCTTCAATAGATATGTTTTTCCTTTCTTCTACACCATTTTGTTGAGGATTATGGGGAACCGTCAGCTCCCTCCTAATCCCTGTTGATTTTCAAAAGGCAACGAATTCCTTTGATGTGTATTCTCCTCCATTATTTGCTCTCAGGGTCTTGATTTTCTTGTTTGTGAGGTTCTCTATTTCTGTTTTGAATTCCTGAAACTTGTTGAATACTTCGTCCTTTGTCTTCAGGAGATATAACTAATTCTTTCTTGAGTAATCATCTATGAAGATTACGTAGTAAAGAGAACCTCCTAGAGATTTGACTGGCATCAGACCGCAAACATTTGAGTGTATTAGATCTAAAATCTCCTTAGATCTATTGTTGTTGCTTGGGAATGGTTTCTTGATATTCTTCCGAAGAGCACATCCTTTGCAAATTCCTTCATGTGTAGACTATAATTCTGGTATTCCTTCAACCATCCTTTTGAGAAAAGGTAATGCTTGATAGTTAATATGAGCGTACCTTCTGTGCCAAAGTTCATTGGGATTGACTTCATCATGTACAAGAGCTTCTTCATTTTGTTCTAGTAGTCTATATATATTTCCTTTATGGGTTCCAATAACCCAAGCATTAGTCTTTATGCCAAGAGAATACTTTCCCATCTATGAAAGCTATTTGATTTCCTTTGTCTTCCAGAAAATATATAGATACAAGTTTCTTTTCTAAACCATGTACATATAAGACATTGCTCAAATGAACATTGTTACATGTTTTCAACTTGGCGGAGTCTTGTCCAAATCCTTCGACTGGGTAAGTGATTTTATCTCCAAGCTCTACCTTGTACGATGTCTTCTTCTCACTTAGATTTGAGAGTCTAGGTTGATCTCCCGTAATATGCCTAGAAGCTACACTATCAATTATCCACATGTCATCTTCAATCGTTCCTGTGAGCGCTGAGTAGTGTAGATGACTAGTCTTTTCACTCATGACTTCGGTTGACTGGTGACTAGTCATGCCTTGATCCAAAAATTCAACTTTGACGTTTCTGTCTTCTGAGAGTTCCAAGAGGTGCATTGGACTAGGGATCACTTGAATACCTTCTCCTTGAGCGAGATGCTCCATCACAAGGTGCTAGATCTGGGTTTTAGGGTTTCTGCAAATGCACCTGGTAGTAACCCTAGCGACAGTGTCTTGGAAGCTGCTCCTGCTAGTAAAACCTAGCGACTGTTCTTCAGTGAGCTTAGTATCCTAATGGCTATGATTCCTTCTAGCGGTTAGACTGAATGAAGGAGCTGTGGGCCTATAACCTATTAGAATGTGCTCGTTTTACCATAGAAAATATCACTATTGTCATCCAACCATAGGCCAAAGACACCCTCTGAGCACCTTGACCTTGACAAAGAGAAGAATTCTGGTAGCAATCCAATAGCCAAGAAAGGCTAATGCACTAAGCAAGAAGTAACCAAAGCTGATCAGAGAGTCCAACCCAAAACTGGCGGCAACACCTTCTCCATAACTTGCGCACAAGACTGCTAGACTGCAGTGCACACAAGTGCCTTTCTGCAATTCTGAGAAGTGTGTGTCAAATGAGAACTAGCGCCCTGTATTTATACTGGCTTTGGCAAGCTTCTTGGGCCGACTTCTCATTCTGGGTACTAATTAATTCATATTAATTATCTCTCTCAACCGACATCTCTTCTAGGGTTACATTAACTTCTTTTCTTGCTTCCAGAATATTCTAATCTTGTCAAAGGGTCACAATGGAGGTTGATACCTCCCAAAGCTACCATAATATCAACACTTACCTCCTTGTTTTATGGTGTAGAAAAATTTTACTTAATTGTAGATCACCAAAGGCTTGGAGGAGTGGATTTCAGATCTGGAAATTCACTTGTCCAACCATCCAAGGGTTTCATTATTTTATGTTATCATTTCCAACCACTATTCTCTTACTTTCAATCATTATTCTTCTCCAATATTGTTATCTAATATCCATTTTCATGTTCATATTTTTACCTTATAATTTATGTTTTATGTTCTAAAAGAAATTAACAATTTCCAAGTCTTTTGCAACGTTTTCCAGCAAACAAAGCTTGCTATTTTATGTAGGTTTTCTCCAGGTTCAGGGGAGGTTCTGCTCATTTTTGGCCCCAAAAGACTCAAGGAAGCATCCAAGAGTTTTGGTGCAAAACCCCTTTCCCTTTCTTACCTTCTAAAGCATTGTAAGAAGCCCAAGAGAGTCTCTTGGGCTTGCTTTCTCATTTATAATTTCCAAAATATGATATTGTAATTTAGCTTTAGTATTTTTCCCACACCTTGCATAGTGATTGGCTTTTCCATCCATGCAAAATCATGAAGGTCAGTTTATACTTTAATTTTATGTTTTTAATTATTATTGTTTTCCCCACTTCTCCCACAAAGAGAAGGTTGTGTGGCTAGTGTAGCTCTTTTCATTTAAGTTATTTCCCTTCACCGACCCTGGCACAAAATCGGTAGGCTTGTCCTTTACATTGTGCCATTGTTGTGAGGTTGTCAAGTTATTTTTTTTCCCACTTTTGTCCTTAAGGCAAATTTGTGTGGCTATTTATTGTTGTTATTCATTTTAAAGTCCTTTCATTTATTTAAATTTCGCCCACACCTTGCATTGTGTATGGCTTTGCCAACCTTTCAATATCGTGAAGGCTAGTTTAATTTCATTTTATTGCAAACTAATTGAATTGGTGCCTCGCCTTCTGCCCCATATTCCCTCCCCTTTCCACTTTTTGGATATTGAGTAACTAAGAAAGGGAAAAAGGACTGTGTGGATGGATTAATTAGGCACTCAATCCATTTATTGTTTTAACCATCAAAACAGGTAACTTGGGAGGCGAGAAGGGGTTGAATTCGGGGACGTTTTCACGGCACTACATGTCCCCCTTGTTGAGCACTCAAGAATTCTGGATTTGACCTGTGGAGCTAGGGAATAACCTTGTTTGTTCTTCTTATTGAGAGCCCAACACTTCCTTTTGGTTGAAGGGATAAGGACTTGGGGTAGTCACATAGCTTAGGATTGCAACAATTCACACTTAATCCCCCTAAGCTCAAGAAAGACCTAAAAACTTACTAAAATCAACCAACACAAATTTCACAACATTTGCTTTCCAAGTTTTGTTATTTACTTTCCAAGCAATTTTACTTTTCAAACAATTTACTTTTCAACAAATTCTTTCATTGTGGATATTTACATTTACTAAAGCATTTTTATTCTTGATTGCAAGTATTCTTTATTCATTTGGAACTAATTGTCTAAAGTAAAATATCATTTTTTATTGTTTAATTCGTTGTTTAGATATTCCATGATTTATTTCAAGTTATAGAAATATCTTTAATGTGCATATCTCAATAAGTGAATTTTGGTTATTTTTAGGCATTGGTCTGTTTGTTGTCTTGTAAAAGAAAGGGTTTGCATGTCATTAAAAGAATTGCATTTTTCCATTTTCTTGTCATTAGTTGGGTCTCCCTAATTGATAACTAAATTAACTCCTAGATCATTAATCAAACTTCACATAGTTTAATAGGGTCTACCCCCCTTGGCTTCCCTAGGAGTGAGCCTAGATGAAAGAAGTCTAGATCGAGGTGACAATGGGTCTAGATATAGGCTTGTGCCTCCAAGGACACACCAAGTGGGTTGGAGACTTCTCCATGATTGTAGGTGTGTATAAGGATGATAACATCTTTGGCGCTGTTGTCGGGGACAAGTCTCTTATCCTTGGTTAATTGAAAAAATCTAATTAATTCTTTAAAAACTAAGTAATCAACTTTTCCCTTAATTTTTAAATTTGAGTTTTGTTATTTGACATTGCTTAGTCTCCAAGTGGCGACTCCACTTAATAATCCCTTGAGGTATCCTACCAGGAACAACCCACAAAGGTGGGTTGATTCCCTTCCTGAAATTGAAAGGGTGTATATGTAAGGCCTATTCCTACAGAGCCTTATAAAACATAAATTTAATTATAAAACATAAATTAAATTAGAGAAATGCTATCCTAACATCTTCACAATTTCATAACCAGCATATAACCATTCATCTTAATTAAATTTTATGAGCAGATCATAATAAATTATATAACACAGCAAAAAAATGAAAATACATACCTCTAACTGATGCTATCGTTGTTCTGCAGCTCTGCATGATGCTCTGCTTGATGCACTGCCCAAAACCGTCTAACCACCCAGCCAGCTAGGAACAGAGCCTCTCCGACTCCCTAGCTCCAGGATTCCATAAGGATTCCTATCCCCCAAGCCCAAAACTCCCAGCAACAGGTGCCCCCTGTCTCGGTCCTACAACAAGCTTCTCCAGCCAAAACTAGTAATACAGTCTTCCTATCTCCCCCCAAAAATCAAAATCCCCATACCGTCTCCTAATATAAAAATAATTCTCCCTCCAAAAAAAAGTCTCCTTCTCCCGAGTGTTTTTCCCTCTCATAACCCCCTTCCCTATTCACCGCCTCTTCCTTTCATTAAGACTCACCCACCTTATCTCTCCATTCAATGCCAACCACCTTATCCCTCCATTCAATGCCAACCACCTTATCCCCTTCTCCTTAATGGTTCCATCCTTCGACATGTCAAGTTTTCTTTTAATAAATTAAAATTTATTAAACTTAAATTCATTACCCAAATATTTAATGAGATAATTAATTAATTAATCAATTAATTAATATACATTAAACAATTAATAATTCAGGACAATTAATTAATTAATTAATTAAATTTAATATACTTTAAACAATTATTTAACTATGACAATTAATTATTTAACTAGGGTTGTTACATACACCCACCCTTCAGGAAACTTCGTCCCGAAGTTAAAGTATTTTATGATACAAGGGAAAAGACACATGGTTTACACATTCATAACAAATAACCATCATTATTAGTAAGTAAGCCAATAAAACTCATACATACTAGTGTACATGTACAAGAAATGCATGTGTAGCTAGTACATACAAGTCTCGTGCATGTACTAATAACAATAACTGTCACCCTTATAGTAATTTAGGTATGCATCCAATCCAATCAACAAGACTATCCATTTTATAAAAGATAATAAACCAATGAAATGTTTGTGAATTCCTTAATTACAATAATCTAGCTCAATAATTTTATTTAGACAATTGTAGTTTAGTTACGTAATTATGAATATTCATATATACCCATTTTCTTTTTAGAAGGAAAGATAATAAATTCCACCATAAGACGAATCTCCATATGCTCTCAACTATTTCTACTCATCTTTCCTCCCTAACTTACTTCCATCTTCCATTCCTATCCTTCCTCTGCTGGACTATCTTGGAGCGTCAACTATATTGACCTAACTCCAAATAGAACCCGTAAGTGGAAGTGTCACTCTCTTGACCAAGCTTTCCCAGTAGGCAACTGACAGTCATCATCACACGTCTAGGGAAGCGTGAGCTAACACGGTCCTCCCTTGATTCCAGGTTTCAGAGGATACATGGTGGGAAATGCCTCCACTCCTCCTAACAGGACTAGGGTCCACACCCTATAATGGAATATACAGTGGCACCATGTTGCTGGGAGTTTTGTCATTGTTTATTCGGTTTTGGGCAGTTTCACCTACTGAAATCCTAAACTGGTCCATATATCATAGAAATGTATCCAAACCAATATAATTTCACATACAAAGATTCATACCATATTGTTTCTTGGTCAATGGGCATGACATCCACTTTCATCATCATTATCCCTTGGCTATTTCATAGCCCAATAACCTGCAGATTAGTCTGTGACACAAACTCATACATATCTATGCATCATCATCATGTAATTGCATACAACCATAATTTCAATTTGGTATCCACGTTCCAACAATTTTGACATCAATTTTTCAAGTTAGAAATAGATCTTATAATATCCCCATAATTCAATTAACGTTACCCATTCATAGAATTATCATTTACATAATAGATTGCATCATATCCAACATCATTCAAATACATTTAAACATTCATAGGATTCACATTCACACAATATATCGCATCATGTCCTTCATCATCAATAACATTTAAACATTCATAGAATTTACATTCACATAGTAGATCACATCATATCCATCATCATCATTAACATTTAAACATTTATAAAATTTACATTCTCACAATATATCACATCATATCCATCATTATTCAAATACATTTAAACATTCATAAAGGTTCATACATCTTAAAAGTTCAAGTGTATCATTTAATAGTTTCACTGTGAATAGAAAATAAAGGTGTTTAGGCCTCATGTAATCCTAGCTGTCTAAGTCAAAAGGTGGCGTTACATACTCCCAACCTTCGAGAACATATTCTCGAGGTGGTAAAAAAGTGAGGGATAATCTCATCATAACGTCTCGGCATCCTCCCAAGTAGTAGATCCCGGACTAAACTTGTCCCACTGGACCTTAACTTGGTCTACCAGACGGTTCCTAAGCTATTAGACTCTACGGTCCAATATGCGTAACGGTTCTACCATGAGGGTTCCCACGTCCGATACCTACAATTCCTTCCAATTTAGTTTATGTGATTCATCAGCAACATAATGACGTAGAATATATACATGAAAAACATTATGAGTTTTATGCAATTGGGGTGGCAGTACGAGATGATAGGCAACAGGTCCAATTTTCTCTTGGATACTGAACAGTCCTATAAATCGAGGTGACAACTTTGTCCCCTTTCCGAACCATATGGTACTCTTATTAGGCCTAATACGAATGAAAACCTGATCTCCCACTTTATAACTTCGGTTAGTCCTATGTGCATAGGCGAACTCTACCAAAGGTAGGTACTTCTCCCAATGGGTTTGATTATCCATAACATACATCCTAAGCATGTCTTCCATGACTTGATTTACTCTCTCAGTTTTCCCATCTGTTTCAGGATGATAAGCTGTGCTTAAGTTCAGCTGAGTCCTCAACGCTGACTGTAAACTTGTCCAAAACCTAGAAGTGAATTTGGAGTCCCTATCTGAAATGATCTTCTTAGGTATCCCATGAAAATAGATTACCTCACTTACAAACACGCGTGCCACATTAGTGACATTGTAAGTGTCTCTAACCGGAATAAAATGAGCACTCTTGGTTAACTTATCAACTATCACAAGAATGGAATTGTGACTAAGAGATGTGAGTGGAAACCCCACAACAAAATCCATGGAAATGACTTCCCACTTTGACATAGGAACATCATGTGGTTGTAGGAGACCTGTCGGGTGATGGTGGTTGACTTTCACTTGTTGACACTCTAGGCACTTGGCGACGAAATGGACTACATCGCGCTTCATGCCTACCCAGAAGAAGAGCTTCCTCATGTCTACGTACATCTTCTTCACACCTGGATATGCACAATAAAGTGCTCTATGGGATTCCTTTAGTATGGTGCTTCGAATATCCCCACTTTCAGGGATGTACATCCTTCCTCGATATCTTAATAGTTCGTCAGCTTCCAGACTATATCCTTCATACTTTGGATCTAATTTCCTCCCATTCTGGAGGTTTGAGGTAACCTTTAAATACCAATTGTCTCCAAGGAGTTGCGTCAACACACGTTCCCTCGGATTGATTTTTAAGGGTACCAAGGAGAAGACACGTGGCCTCCTACTCAAGGAATCCGCGACCACATTCTCTTTTCCCTTGATATATGAAATACCAAAATCGTACTCGCTCATGAACTCACTCCATCGTATTTGCCTATCATTCAGATCCCTTTGAGTGAAGAGATGTCTTAAACTTTGATGGTCCGTTTTGAGCTCAATTTTTTGTCCTACTAGATAGTGCCTCCAAAGTTTCAGAGCTAGCATTACATCTGCCAACTCTAAATCATGAGTAGCGTAAATTTCTTCGTGTTTATTCAACTTCCTTGATGTATAAGCTATCACTCCTCCATCCTGCATTAGCACGACCCCCAACTCTTGCTTTGAGGCATCCGTGCAGAATGTGAAGTCATTTTCCATATCCGACACTCGTAGAATTGGCACACTAGTTAGTAACCTTTTAAGCTCGATGAATGCAATATCACATTATTCTGTCCATTCATACCTGACCCCCTTGCGCTGCAAAGTGGTGATGGGTTTTGCTATTTTAGAGAACCCTTCCACAAATCTCCGATAATAACCTACTAGCCCTATGAAGCTTCTTACCTCATGAGCATTTTTCAACACTGGCCACTCCATAATGGCCTTTACCTTTTCTGGGTCCACAGAGATTCCTTCACCGAAAATGATATGCCCTAAATAGTGAATTTCTTTCTGGAAGAAGGAACATTTTGACAAATTCCCATACAATTTGTTCTCTCTAAGGCAGGAAAACACCACTCGCAAGTGTTCCTCATGCTCTCTTTCGTTCTTGGAATAGATGAGGATATCATATAGAAAGACTTGTACAAAGTGGTCCAAGTACTTCTAGAATACACCATTCATGAGGCTCATGAATACCGCTGGCGCGTTGGTCAATCCGAAAGGTACTAAAATGAACTCGTAATACCCAAACCAAGTTCGAAAGGTAGTTTTAGGAATATCGCCTTCCTTAATCCTTAACTGGTGATACCTTGATCACAAATCAATCTTTGAGAATATCGCTGCTCCTTTCATCTGATCGAAGAGATCATCTATTCGTGGCATTGAGTACCTATTTTTCATTGTAGCACGGTTCAAGTTCCTGTAATCTATGCACAGTCATAAGGAACCATCATTATTCACAAATATTACTGGTGCACCCTAAGGTGAGACACTAGGCCTTATTAGCCCTAAGTCGAGTATCTCTTTCAACTGCATCTACAGCTCACAAAGTTCTAGCGTTGTCATCCTATATGGAGTTTTGGAAATTGGTTTTGCACCAGGTTTTAGCTCAATAGTGAAATCAATCTCCCTCTCAAGAGGTAACCCTGGTAACTCGTTCGAAAAAACATCTTTAAACTCTGAAAATACTGGGTAGTGATATAAGGAGGGTCCCTTCCTTTCATTCACTGCTTCCACAACATACATTTGACACCCTTGCCTCATGCACCGCTAACCTTCATAGTTGAGATAAAGCATAGAGACACCCGTCTCCGTACACCATGGATCTCTACCGACCTTCCTTCATTGTCAACACAAAGAACCCTTTTTGCGAAACAGTTTACCATAGCTCGATGTGCTTCTAACCAATCCATTCCAATGATTAGGTCATACGTCCCAAGAGCAGTGACGTATACCTTCAACCTGGTAGTACACACTCCCAGGTCTACTAGAAAATTATTAACGCTAGGTCCTACCACTTGTTTTCCCCCCGAAGCCATCTCGACTTGTTTAAATTCGTCGTGCTCGTAGGCTACCAACCCACTCTTTTCTAATGCAAATGGTGAAATGAAACTATTTGTAGCACCATAATCAAATAAAATTTTAACATTGACATGATTTAGTATACCTGATGGTTCCACCACCGTGGATTGATGTTCTGCCTAGCGATTATTAATGGTTGCATAAATCTGGTGGCTGGCACTTTCTCTTCCCATCAAGGCCTTTCCTTCTCTATGCACAAATCTTGATTGTAATGCTGGGCAGTCACGCTTGTAATGGGGTTCTCCACACCCCCAACACGTAACACGAGATGGAACCTGCGCACTGCTCTGTGACGGTCTCTGAAATGAGCTCCTTCCCCTGTAAACCATGCCCCTACTAGCTTCTCCCTGAGATGATTGTGGACCTGCCTGCATTGTTGGTGATGAATGGGATGCTGCACTCACTACCATTGAAATTCATGTGGCGAATGTCCTTGGTGCGACTCTATTACCATATGGAGGTGGTCTGTAGCTCTCTCCCCAGTAGAATGTCCTAGGGGCCTTCCCCACGAATCCAGGATGATGCGGAAAGGTCGACCTCATACCTCCATTTAAGTTCATGCGTTGCTCAGCATAATGTGCATTTTCGACTGCTTCCACTACTGAAGATGGTTTCCACATCCACACCGTGGCCCTTATCTTAGGGTTTAACCCATAAACAAAGCATTCTTCATGTCGTTGGTCATTATTCATGTATGAAACATACTTCACCAACTCCATGAACCTGATATCATATTCTTCTATGGTCCTGTTTCCCTGTACTAGAGCATGAAATGCTCCCACTTGTTGTTCCTCATAGTAAGCTGGTAGATATTTCCTTTGAAACATTTCCTCAAAGAGTTCCCAAGAGATGGTGTCAGAGGTAAGGTGCAACTGCCACTCCAGGTTGCCCCACCAATTGAAGGCACTGTCTCTCAACTGAAAAATTGCTATCTTCACCTTTGATGTGGACACATAGTATCTTAAGGAAAAACACCTTGTCATGCCTTCCAACCATGCCTCTGCACGTTCACTGGAACGACCCCTGACAGACTCTGGAATTTTGATCTTCTACTGTTCTCTAGTGATGTCTTCGGGTGGGGGCCCTCCCCCTGAATCCCTCGACGCTTCAGGGTTACCCACTCCAGATGGTGGGGGCTCCACTTCGATCCCTGTTGGTTGATGCCCCTTTAAAGTCTCATTTATGGCCTCCAAAGAGCACAGAATGAGAGCTATTTCAGGCAATGGCGGGGGCGTTATTGACGGTCCCTACGACGATGCCCCTCTACCTTGATTTCCTTGAGTCCTGACCATCCTGTATAATTGAATCTGCATCGACCAAAATTTTTTCAGGGTGAGTCTAGGACAATTCACATTTGCGCAACTTAAACTTGAAAACAGGGTTAGGCGTAAGTTGTTTTTACTTGTTTGTAAACAGATGTTACTCTCTTTAGGGGAAGCGACTAGGTTAAGGTTTTAAGCATCTAAGATCGATGTCTTCGCCTAAAAGAACTACTGACTCCCTTGCCTAGTACCTACGCTAGAACTATACCATACTCGCCATAGTGCATCAAATCCCCTATGTAGTGCTTTCTATCATACCTCCTATTATACCCTAACTATTCCCCACAACATGTGTCAAACTCCCACTACTCTACAAGGACCTTTAACCTTTATAAATATAAATAACCCTATTATAAATATAAGTAACCTTTAAGCTCTATGTGTGGCGTGTTGTTGTTTGGTCATTCCCCAAAGCGCTTGGACTTGGTGGTGGTCGTGGGTTCAAAACCCATGGACCTCTAAAATCTATACTTAACCCAATTACATTCATTAATCACATGATTAATGACATAGGTTTCAAAACTACTATTAACATGATAAATTTGTAATGTTAATTTACTTAATTATTAATTTAACCTTATCATTTTTCATTAAGTTATAATTCTTAAATACTACTTTACTTAATTTCTTTTAATAATTAATTCATTTATATATATAAATATATTAATTCATTTAATTCTTTATTCATTTATTTATATAAATATACCATATATATATATATATATATATTTTTAAATAATTAAAATCTTAAACATAAATTTAATCGTTTAAATTTAAAAGAAATAATAATAAAAAAATATTTAAAATAACATTAAAATATAATTCATAAAAAATAATAATAATAATTTTTAATAATAATTTATTTATTTTAAATAAAGTCGGGCATCATGGGTGCATGAGACCCACTTGCCCCGCGCTCGCTTCCTCCATCGCCTTCCTTATCTAAATCCTACACGCACCCTTCCGGCTCTCTATCCCCAAACCCTAAACGCTCCATCATTTGCCGCCTTTCTCACTATGCAAGTGCGGCCTGGGCTTCTCCCACTTTGCAACTGTGGCGGAGTTATGGTAATGGCCACAGGCTCCTCCCTTGATGGATTTGGCCCTGGAAGCTTGGTCTTGTCTCATTTAGAGTGCTGAGTTTGGTGCAGGTGCGTTTGGATCTGGTGATTTATTGGTTGGTTGCTTGCGGGCTCCTCCCTTGTGGCTTGGCAATGGCTTGCGGGCTGCACTATGCCCTCACGAGCTCCTCCTTCGATTTACCAAAAGTTTGTCGGCCTCTGAAGGCTGCTTTGCCAGACTCCTCTTCGGTGGCTTGGTGCTTGATCGCTTGGCTTTGGTGCTTTGTGTATGACTTGTGGTAGGTTCTTACTCGTGGATTTGGTGGGAACACGTGTATCTCGGTGTTGATGGACTATGATTTTGCAAAATGGTGGTGGTCACTGGATTTTTAAAATTCGTTGAGCAGTTGCCCCTCGTAGCTTGGGTCGTGGTCGCCGTATTTTAACATTCGTTGAGAAGATGCCCCTCGCAGCTTGGGTCGTGGTTTGCATGAGCTTTGGCTATGCGTGGGATCTTTCCTTGACGCGTTGTGCACAGGTTTTTTTTTTTTGGTGGGATTCCTCCTCGTTGCTTGGTTCTTGGTCTTTGGGCACATGATTGGTGTTGTTTTCTCATTTTTTGAGGGAAAACGGAGGTGCCTTGACAATCTCTAGGTCTCTAAGCCGAGGGCTCGGTAGGACACCAGATCAATGGGTTTACTCACGTATTCATTTAATGAATATCCCATCTGAGGCCCTGCTAAATCAACAGGCCCTCCATGCCTTTACACGATCTCTATTTAAGGTAGATTCCTGTATAATTTAATTTTACACGGTCTGTATTTTAAGGTAGATGCCTGTATAATGACTATGGACAAATTTAGAGGCCCTACTGCTTGGTATGGTTGTTATTCTTGAAGAGGACGACGAATGATTATAGAATAAAATTCTATTAAATTATCATGTAATCTAAATATAAAATGACGTCAAATTAATGCCGAAACAACTTTAAAATTGCCTTTATTTGTTTTTTTTTTTGGTATGATGATACATTTCCAGAATAAATTATTATCTCAATGCTCAATTCAGTCTCTTCAATGCTCTGTTCTCTCCATGTGGCCGTCCCAACCCTCTTTCAGCGCAGTCCACTAATGGAATCCTTGGACCCTAAACCCCCACCTAGGTGGGCATGTACAAAAGCCAATGTCGTGGGTTCGATTCTCAACAAGTACCCATTTCGTCCCTACAAGTTTGTGTCCTCCTTATCATGCAGGTGAATTATGCAGCAGTTGTGCTCAATGGCGACCATTGTCTATAACGAAAATCCAAGATGAACGGAGCGCAGCCTACTGCGTAAGTCGCTCATGTTTGGATGGTCAAGTGTTCGAACCCTTGGCCAACTGGAGATGCCACATGCTGGGAAACAATGGCTAATATGTATTGAATCCATGAACATGACTTGTTGCATTATGTTCCTTGTAGGGCTAGTATTTTTAACCTTTAGTATCATGTAGAATGAGCCCTTATTGTTGGATGGTAAAAAGTAACTGAAAGATTGAGATTTCAAAATTATGATTATCTGACGCTAATGTCCATATTTTATGTTTGGATGAACCAAGGTTCTACAATATTTTCTTTGCTCAATTTAGTTAATCCATGAAGCAACTCCGCTTAAGATGATTTAAACAAGAGACTACAACCATCTTTTAGAAGAGTTGTATTTAAGAGCCAACAAATTATTAATGTTCTATGCAATGCATAAGATTTAATCCCAGTCTTCCCAAGATCTTGGAAGTGGTTCAAGTTTTATTTCTTAACATTACTGTTCTATGATTGTTGTTGGGTTTTCATTATCTGTGTCCGCGTCCCAAAATTTCAAAGGAAACTAAAACGAAAAAAGAGAATTTGTAAAACAATGGGAATTAATGATTCGGGTCTACAAGTAATTTTGTCGGAATTGGTGACCAGGGGTGAGGGCAGTGTGAAATCTGGAACGAGTCCTGCTTCTAGCTATGGCCTTACAGAGTCCCCTATTCCAAATAGTTTGTATTAGTTTGTGGGAATGGTGGGCTGGTCCTGCATATACGAATTCCCCCTCACCGAGATGTTTTCTATTGTTGTAACAACTCAAATTGGATCACGGATGAAGGGGTTGCAGACCATGTTGGCATAAAGACAAAATCCCAGTGCTGTGGGTGGTGAAGCCCAGGTTTCAGTTTTGAAACCGAGCTCTGATACCATGTGTAAGGCCTCTTCCTACAGAGCCTTATAAAACATAAATTAAATTAGAGAAATGTTATCCTAACATATTCACAGTTTCATAACCAGCATATAACCATTCATCTTAATTAAATTTTATGAGCATATCATAATAAATTATATAACACAACAAAAAAATGAAAATACATACATCTAATTGATGTTATTGCTTTTCTGCAACTTTGGTTGATGCTCTGCTTGATGCACTGCCCAAAACTGTCTAACCACCTAGCCAACTAGGAATAGAGCCTCTCCGGCTCCCTAGCTCCAGGATTCCATAAGGATTCCTGGTCCCCGAGCCCAAAACTCCCAGCAACATGTGCCCCCTTTATCGGTCCTACAACAGCTTCTCCAGCCAAAACCAGTAATACAGTCTTCCTATCTCCCCCAAAAAATCAAAATCCCCAATACCATCTCCTAATATGAAAATAATTTTCCCTCCAAAAAAAAGTCCCCTTCTCCCGAGTGTTTTTCCCTCTCATAACCCCCTTCCCCATTCATCGCCTCTTCCTTTCATTAAGACTCACCCACCTTATCTTTCCATTCAATGCCAACCACCGTATCCCCTTCTCCTTAATGGTTCCATCCTTCGATATGTCAAGTTTTCTTTTAATAAATTAAATTTTATTAAACTTAAATTCATTACCCAAATATTTAATGAGTTAATTAATTAATTAATCAATCAATTAATATACATTAAACAATTAATAATTCAGAACAATTAATTAATTAATTAATTAAACTTAATATACTTTAAACAATTATTTAACTATGACAATTAATTATTTAACTAGGGTTGTTACAGTATAGGAGGAGAATAAACATACTATCTCCTCGTAGGCTCCTTGAAAGTCTTGGAGAAGAACCAATCTCTGATATACACCTCTTGTTTTCACATAATAATCCTACAACACCTAATCCTATAACAACTAATTCTACAACAATTATGGGTGATCCATTGAGTCCATGTAATTTTATTAATGTGCAAGGTTATCCTCATCTTTTTCCTGACAAAGATGTTGAGAAATTGCCTACTTTTCAGGGAAACAATGTTGTTAGTGTCAGATCTCACATCGTGAATTTCAACATGTGCATCCTAAAATGGTGTAGTGGTCACAACTATGAAGATGTCAAGATGAAACTTTTTGTGTATTCTCTGGAGGGGGGAGTTTTAGAGTGGTTCATGGAACAGGATGATAACAAATTTAGCACCTTGGAATAAATCCAAAAGGCCTTCAATGAAAGATGGGGTGATCAAAAGGAAAATCATCATTTATTGACTGCCCTTAGCTCTAGTCAAAAGAAGGAAAATGAAACAATGGAGGAATTCAACAAAAAATTTAATGACTTAGTTAAAAGCCTCCTTCAAACTATTAGACCTCCTGATGCCTCAATATTAATTCATTATATGGAAGCCTTTGAGGGAGACATCAGATATCAGTTGAGGGATAAAGTGCCAACAACTCTAAAGGATGCACAAAAGTATGCTATCAAAATAAAGAAGAATATGCAAGATGCTAGGAAGTCAAATTTGCTAGGTTTTTCAGGGGGAACTTCTTGCAAACCCATGGAAGAGAAGAAGAATAAAGTGGAAAGTCAAGAGTCTTCTAGTGATGGAATCAAGGAATCCACTCAATTAATTAAGAAAATGGAGGTTAATCAGACTAATCAAATAAAGCAAATAGAGATTAACCATGCTAATCAACTTATAGTCGTACAAAATAGGTTGATAGCCATGGATAGGGCTCAATCTAGTAGGCCTCATCATAAGCCAAATGATAAATGGCCAAAGATACCTCCACCTCAAGAGAAAAGGCCACCAAATCCTTTTGAGTCTACTAACTTGGTTGATCATCAAGTTATCCCTTATTGTAGGCCTTGTGGGGAATTTCACGAAGAATCAACTTGCCTAGTGTTCCTTGAAATTTGTGGTGAAGAAGGGTTCTCTAGATCAGAAAATGAACAAATTAACATGTGTGGTCGAAAGTATAATGTTGGAATGAATGAATGGAAGGAATTAACTGAGCATAGTGAGGATGTAAGCTACATGAATAATGTAGTGGATAAAGCAACATAAAAGTTTGGTCCTAAGCCTACTCCCAAGCAAGTATCATATTTGGCTAGATATAGAGGCTTTGCTTACCAAAGAAATGGAAATAAGAATCAAGACATGACTCAAAAAAGTGTTCCTAAGGTACCTCCTGCCCCTCCTAAATCAATTGTTCCTACAAATACATAATTAAATATTGACTTGGGGGGATAGTTGAATAGTGCAAAAATGTCAGTCCCTATAGCATAAATTATGAAGATTCCATCTCAAAGGGAGAAACTACTCAAAGCCATAGAAGATCCTCCACTAAACAATATTGACAAGCCACCAACAATAGCTTACCAGGATGAACTTGTGATTTTTCAAAATTGGGACAGGGGAAATGAAAAGAATCAACCATTTTTCCTTTCTCTGCTTGTTAACAACCATCTTCTTCACAATTTCATGCTTGATTCTAGAGCAAGTTCAAATGTTACGACTAAGAAAGTGATGGAACAATTAAATTTAAGGATTTCAAGGCCTTACCATAACATTTGTGCCATGGATAGAAAAATGATCAAGGTGCATGGTTTGATTAAGAGCTTACAAGTACACTTGGTTTCCTTCCTAGACATTATGATAGAAATGGATATAGTTGTGATAGATGTGCCAAATGCTTGGGGTATGTTGCTTTCAAGAAAAACAACTGCAAATTTGGGGGGTAATCTACAAATGGACTTAACTTATGCCACCATTCCCACTCCAGATGGGGCCATGTTTAAACTAAACAGATAATTGGAAAGAAGGTATCATGTACAAGACCCAAAGAATACCAGAAATGAATTAAAGTACAAAGAAGATGGCCTTGGAAACTATGCCATTTTCTCTAACTCTTTAGGGCCCATAGAGGAAGAAGCTAAAGAGGAAAGAGTTAACGAGGTATGGTACATGCATTTTGATGGTGCATTTTCTAGAGCTGAGAAAGGTGTTGGAATAGTCATTGAGTCTCTATCTAGTCAGGAATTTAAGTTTGCATATAGATTGGAATTTGATTCTACCAATAATATGGCTGAATATGAAGCTTTTTTGCTTGGTCTAGAGATTTGCAAGGACATGGGTGTCAAATGTTTGAACATAAAGGGATATTCAGATCTAGTCATCCAACAACTTAAGAATAAATTTGCATGCAAATCTGAAAGGCTAAAAAAGTATAGGAATGCAATATGGGACTCCATGGAAAGTCTTGATGCCTTAAACCTTATTGTTATTCCTAGAGATCAGTACTTTAAAGCATATGAACTAGTTGTAGCTTCTTCAACTCTTCAACTCTCCCAATATTTGATTAAAGAAAACATTGCAATATAAGTCATATTTAGGCCTTCAGTTCTAGATAATATGGATCATTGGAAAATATTTGATGATGATAAGCAAGTCATTAAGTTTTTAAATCACATACAAGAATTTTCTGAATTCCACGTCAATGAAAAGGAAGAGGGATGTAATTATACAGAAAATGATTATAAGATTAACCTAGTCCCTAGAGGCCTTGTTGCATAGGAAAAAATATTTGATAGGAAAGATGGTCACAAACCAAAGGAAGAAACATGTATAAAACCAATTGATCTCTTTGAGGTCAACATTGGAACTGATGAAGAGCCTAGGATGGTGAAGGTCGAAAGAAGAACACCTATAGATGAAAGAAAATAAATGATTAAATTACTAAGAGAGTATAGGGATGTTTTGGCTTTCACCTATGATGAAATTAAGGTCTATAGGGAGGATGTAATTAAACATGTCTTTTCTTTGAAGGAGCAATCTAAGCCTTTTAGACAAAAGTTGAGACATATTAACCCAAAGTTAGCTCCATTGGTCCAAAAGGAGTTGCAGAAAATGCTAGCATCCAGAATAATAGCCCAAACTAGACATTCTTCCTGGTGTTCAAATTTGGTTGTAGCTAGAAAGAAGAATGGTCAAATCAGGTTATGTGTAGATTTCAGAAACTTGAACATTGTGTGTACAAAGGATAATTATTCCCTCCCCAAGATGGAAACATTATTACAAAGGGTAACAGGTTCTGGGATGATTTCAATGCTTGATGGGTTTTCAGGTTATAAGCAGATCAGGGTCAAGGAAGAGGATAGGCATAATATCTACTCCATGTGGTACCTTTGAATATCTAAGAATGCCTTTTGGCTTGTCTAATGCTGGAGCTAATTTTCAAAGAGCTATGGATTATGCCTTTAGAGGATTAATTGGAAATATCATTTAAATCTATCAGGATGACTTAACAATGTTTTCAAAGGATGGGAAGAGTCACATTAGTTATTTAAAATGGGTTTTTGAAAGATGTAGGGAGTTTGTAATTTCTTTAAATCTAGCCAAATCAGTTTTTGGGGTAACATAAGGGAAAATTTTGGGCCACATAATCTCCAAAGATGGGGTCAAGTTAGACCCATAAAGAGTTGAAGCAATTGAAAAGGTCCCTTTTCCTATATCAAATAAATCTCTCCAATCCTTCCTAGGAAAAACAAATTTTATTCACAGATTCATTCCTAATTATGTAGAGATAGTAAATCCAATCTATAAGCTGCTTAAGAAAGATGTTAAATTTGAATGGAATGATCAAAGAACGAAAGATTTCAAAGAAATCAAAACTACCATATCTTAAGCTCCCATCCTCATAAGTCTGAATTATTCCAAGGACTTTCAGATTTTCTCCTTTGCCTTTAAAGATACCATTGTTGGTGTGTTTCTTT
The DNA here is from genome assembly GCA_009831015.1 of Picea engelmannii. NCBI lineage: Eukaryota > Viridiplantae > Streptophyta > Pinopsida > Pinales > Pinaceae > Picea > Picea engelmannii. Next base: position 89,335 of record ML783805.1, read on the forward strand.
AGAAAAATGACCAAGGCCAAGATCAACCCATTTCTTACATGAGTAGGGCCTTGCAAAATGAAGAATTAAAATACCCCATGGTTGAAAAATAGGCATATGCTTTGGTAAAGTCCCTAAAACATTTCAGAGTCTTCATTAGATACTCCAAAGTAATTGGGTATGTTCTTTTTTTTTTTTTAAGTAAAAAAGGATAGAACCTGTTATATTATCATTGCCAAGTTACAGAGACTGTTTACGATGCCAGCTGTCCCTCCTAAACAGGAAACCGAGACAGATGGGCATCCTATGCCATTTGTTTCCAAAAAAACAAAACTATCAGAGTGCAGTCCTTCTTGAAGGAAACCAAGACGTCTAGCCATTAAGTTTAATCTGTGTGCTGAAAATCTAGTTGCAAAATAGCTAAGATCTAACTGGGCGAAAGCCTGGTTCAGAAACAAAAAAAATATTGCTAACCAAGAACATTACTGAACCTCTTATCCGGTTGGCTCGTCCTTGTACTTGTGCCTTCACCATCCTGCTGGAAACACGTAATATTGCGTGCACGTAGGACATTGTTGTTTAGGGAGAGTCCTGGAATGAACAACGAACAACATGTCGAGTCGATGGTCGATTCGGGCGATGCGAAAGATTTGATCGTCCAACAGGCTCTGCATATCAAAGATTAGAGCTAGGTACCCCAGATTGGTGAAGGGATGCTAGTCCTGCCAATTGCCATCAACAGAGGCTAGGGAATTGGCCCCGTTGCTTCTTCACTTGCATGTGTTGTGCTGTCGTGATGTGCCGATCGGTTGGATAGCTGGGTCGTCTCCTCCATAGGTGCACTGGGGGGTGAGTCTCTACTTCCTTTTGCGCAGGATTGGGTCTCTTCTTCAACATAGCAGGTGGTAAATTCCTCTGCCGGGCAAGTTGCACTGGAGCCAAGTAGTTTGCCCGAAGGAAAAATCTTGTCATCAGTGCCAAAATCAGTGGGTGGATTCCAATTGTCCGGGACTGTGAACAAAGGGAGCTTTGGATAGCTTTGCATGGAGTCATCCAGGGTGATCTCTTCCATGTACGCCATTGGAGGCATTCGTGGTTTCCTGCGTCTTCGCAAGGACGCCATGGCTAGCGCTTGCTCGAATTTCTTTTGCCTCTGGCGGTGAGATTTGGTTGTGTACCAAGCTGCACCCCTACGCAGCTTACCTTGTGCTCTAGGCATAATGAAGACCCTAGAGATGACCAGGGTTCCTTGCGGGTGGAAGGCTCTGCTCCAAAGCTCCAGTGGGTCTGAAAAATGCGGCTCCGCTAAATTCAACTTTGCATTCGACTCTGTAGTGAGTGAATGTCGCTCAATGCTATCAAGGCGGGTGATAATGAGGAGGAAAAAAACGACCTCCATGGCCATTAAGGCTTGCTTCCGAGTGCACTGGTGCGCTGTACCGGTCACTTGCGCGAAGGGGCTCATCTCCTGGATTTTTCTGCACGGATTCATGCTTGTTTAATTGTTGAGGGGATGGTCTCTAGTGGATGTATTAATGGTGCATCCCGACGTTATCCTGCGTGGCTTGGCTCTGCAACGTGGCACCCCATCTGGGGGTAATTGGGTATGTTCTTAATTCAATAGTTAAAGATATATTATCTTAGTCAGAAGGGTTAGGTACAAGGGGAAGATGGATTTCTAAAATTCAAGAGTATGACTTAGAAATCAAACCCACAAAATTAATCAAGGGGAAAGGTCTAGCTAAAATGTTGATTGAAGGAAATGAAAGGGATTTGGGTATGATTTGTCAAAATGATAATCTCAAATTTTCCCCAAACATATTAAGGTTTGAACAGGTTGAATGGTATGCATATATAATTTTCTATCTTAAAAACCTCACACGCCCAAGCCATATTGTGGATCATAAGAAAAGAGATTTAAGGTTAAAATCATCTAAGTATGTCCTCACTAAAGATGGGTTAGGATGGATAAATCCTGATGGAATCATCCTTAGATGTGTTGATGAAATTGAAGTCAAGAAACTAGTAGATGAATTTCATGTTGGATTTTGTGGTGGCCACTATGCACCTAAAAAAACAACTCATAAAATCCTTAGAGCAGGGTATTATTGGCCCACCATTTTTTCAGATGTCCATCAATTTGTAAGAAAATGTGAGCCTTGTCATCTTTTCACTGGAAAACAGAAGTTATTTTCCCTCCCTTTACAACCAGTAGTGGTTGAAACACCTTTTCAACAGTGGGGTTCAGACTTCATAGGAAAATTTAAGGATAATTCAAGTAATGGTTATTCATGGGTCTTAATAGCTACAGATTACTTCACTAAATGGGTTGAAGACATCCTTACTAAATCAACAATTGAAAAGGTTGTCATGGATTTCCTTGAAGACAAGATAATAACCAAATTTGGTGTGCCTTCAAACACAGTAACAGATAATGCAAAAGCCTTTTGCTCAACAGAGATGTCCTCTTTCTGTTTCAAATATGGAATTATCTTGTCACATGCATTGGATTATTATCGCCAAGGAAATGGTCAAGGTGAATCAATTAATAAAAAACTAATGACCATAGTCAAGAAAATTGTCGGGGAAAACAAAAGGTCATGGGATAGTAAAATCAAATATGCATTATGGGAAGATAGAATAACAAAGAAGGATGCAACATGGAAAAGTCCATTTGACTTAGTCTATGGTTTGGATGTTATATTTCCAATACACCTTAAACTTACAACATATGGTTTAGTTTAGGATTTTTTCACAGGAAAGGATGCGATTCAGAACAGGATTAATCAAATGATTGAGTTAGATGAAAAAAAAGAAAGGCTTATGATCAAAATTGCATAAATCAGGAAAAGGTTAAAAGGGCATTTGATTAATCAGCCAAGTAGAGGGATTTCATAGTTGGGGATACAATGTTGTTATGGGGTAAAGGAAAAGAAAAACCAAGCAAGCATGTGAAATTTGACAGTTTGTGGTTGGGTCCATATATGTTCTGGGAAATAGCAGGTCCTAATTCTTTCAAACTCAACCATTTGGATGGTGAGCCCATGAATATTCCAAGGAATGGGAAACAACTCAAGCTATTTTTCAAATGATGAGCAACCTGGTGTCCAAAGGGGCACCCTTTGTAGCGTATCTCTAACCTTTTTCCTTTTATTATTTCAATTTTATTTATGTATATAGTTCATTGTATAGTCATTTCATTTATTTATGGTTTATTCTTTTTACACATGTACTTATGTTGGGTATTGGTGAACACTATGTTTTGTAGATTCTGAGGTTCTCGCATGCTCTCATTCCAAAAAAGATCGAAAATATGTCCCCATGTGGAACCATATGTTGACCACCTATTTCGACTAGGGGTCAACGTCATGTACCATGAAGATATGTACCTTGTGGTGCAACAAGTTTGAATACTTTTGGCTCAGCAGGGCAATTCTACACCCAACCGTTTTTCTATGTACATAGAATGTCCACCCCCCTGCGTGGGATAATAATGTAATATGTTAAGCATAGGTTAGTTTTTAGTTATTTTCATAGGAATTTATCATTAGGGAATTCCTTTCATTGAGTGTTTTTGTTTCCTCAAGTAATTAATCTTGCCTACCGACAATTTTAATTATCCTTGAGTTTTTCACTCAAATAATCCTCCAAAGTGGTGAAAGGTGTCCTAATGATCGAGAAAAATGGATGAATAAGGTTTATAAGTGTTTCAAATGACCATGCTATACATCTCCTAGAGTCTTGAACAATTCCATTAAGTTTTGATAGGATTTTTTAATAATTACAATTTCCATAAATTGAGAATTTTTAATTGTTTTTGATGTAAAATGTAAAAATTTAGTCCTTGGGGATTTTGTATAGGGGTGTGGGTACTCAAATCAAATGGATTATGAACCCCTACACCCTTGGACCAAGTTTCAACTCAGTTGGACAGGTTTTTCTAGGTCAATGTCCATGAGGAGTCCAAGTTAGTCAAAAGGCAACACTTAATTGGCTAAGGTAAAAAAACAAAATTTTGTAAAAATGACTAAATCCATGAAAAGGAGGGGGAAATGATTCATAAAGTCATTCCTAAGTTAGGAAAAAATTCTAAAGTGAGAAAGGACCCCCCTATCTCAAGTATTGTTAAGTTGTTGAGTTTCCCTACAGGGAAGTGCACCCCCCTCTTCATGTAATGGTGTAAAAAGATGAAACTATAGGTGGGAAGGTCCCCACATCTTGGTGGACCCCCCTTGGACCATGAATATGTGTTTGAAAACTAGAAAATAGGTTCCCACCTCCTAAAACCTCACATCACTTTCCTAAAGTGTGCCTCTCCTCTCTATGGTGTGCCCCCCTTAAGTGGAGTCCCCTCTTGCATGGATGCCACTTGTAAAGGATGCAAGGGGGGTCTACCTTTCCTTCCTCCCTTAAAATAAAGGCCTCCCCTCCTCATTTCTTCATATATTTTCAGTGCAACTTTATGCTGCCAAAATTTCTCCCCTTCTCCAAGCTTCCTCCCATTCTCTTCTATTGTAATCTTGCTGCAAGTATTTGCAACAACATTTTGTGGATAATAAAAGAAGCTTGGGAGGATCTATTGTGTGCATTGGGAGTATTCTTGGTGCTGTTACATGGTGTTCTCTTTGAGGTGATATTGTTGCATTCTATTTTTGTATTTCCTTGTTTACATTATTCTAACTTGGAGGCCCAAGCAAAGTATTTTTCTTGGGAAGGATTGGTAGTAGTATTGCTATTAGTTTTGTGGGTTGTTTTTATTGAGGTTTGGAAAGTATTTTGCAAGATTTTTTGATGCACTCACCTCCTTGTTTTATTGTGTATCAAGAATTTATTTTATTGTAGGTCACCAAAGGCTTGGGGGAGTGGATTTCAGATCTAGAAATTCACTTGTCCAACCATCCAAGGATTTCATTATTTTCGGTTATCATTTCCAACCACTATTCTCTTACTTTCAATCATTATTCTTGTCCAATATTGTCATCTAATATCCATTTTCATGTTCATATTTTTACCTTATAATTTATGTTTTATGTACTAACAGAAATTAACAATTTCCAAGTCTTTTGCAACATTTTGCAACAAGCAAAACTTGTTGTTTTATGTAGGTTTTCACTAGTTTAAGGGGAGGTGCTGCTCATTTTTGGCCCCAAAAGACTCACAGAAGCATCCAAGATTTTTGGTGCCAAACCCCTTTCCCTTTATTACCTTCTAAAGCATTGTAAGTAGCCCAAGAGAGTCTCTTGGGATTACATTTTCATTTCTAATTTCCAAAATCTTATATTGTAATTTAGCTTTAGTATTTTTCCCACACCTTGCATAGTGATTGGCTTTGCCATCCATGCAAAATTGTGAAGGCTAGTTTAGACTTTAATTTTCTATTTTTACTTATTTTTGTTTGCCCCACTTCTCCCACAAAAAGAAGGTTGTGTGGCTAGTGTAGCTCTTTTCATTTAAGTTATTTCCTTTCACCCACCTTGTCAAAAAATTGGTAGGCTTGTCATCCACATTGTGCCATTGTTGTGAGGTTGCCAAGTTATTTGTTTTTGCCCATATTTGTCTTTAAGGAAAAATTGTGTGGCTAGTTATTGTTGTTATTCATTTTCAAGCCATTTCATTTATTTAAATTTCTCCCACGCCTTGCATTGTGTTTGGCTTTGCCAATCTTGCAATATCGTGAAGGCTATTTTGATTTCATTTTATTGCAAAGTAATCAAATTGGTGCCCCGCCTTCTGCCCCATATTCCCTCCCCTTGCCACTTTGTGGATCTTGGGTAACTAAGAAAGGGGAAAAGGGTTGTGTGGCTAGATTAATTAGGTATTCAATCCATTTATTGTTTTAACCATCAAAATATGATGACTTGGGAGGCTAGAAGGGGTTGAAGCTGGGGACGGTTTCAAGGCACTACATGTCCCCCTTGTTGAGTGCCCAAGCATTCTGGATTTGACCTATGGAGCTAGGGAAGAACCTTGTTTGTTCTTCTTATTGAGCACCCACCACTTCCTTTTGGTTGAAGGGATAAGGAATTGGGGTAGTCACATAGCTTAGGATTGCAACAATTCACACTTAATCCCCCTAAGCTCAAGAGAGACCTAAAAACTTACTAAAATAAACCAACACAACTTTCACAACATTTGATTTCCAAGTTTTGTTATTTACTTTCCAAACAATTTACTTTTCATTAAATTCTTTCATTGTGGATATTTACATTTACTAAAGCATTTTTATTCTTGATTACAAGTATTCTTTATTCATTTGGAACTAATTGTCTAAAGCAAAATATATATTTTTATTATTTAATTCATTGTGTAGATATTCCATGCTTTATTTCAAGTTATAGAAATATCTTTAATGTGCATATCTCAATAAGTGAATTTTGATTATTTTTAGGCACTAGTTTGTTTGTTGTCTTGTAAAAAAAGGGTTTTCATGTCATTAAAAGAATTGCATTTTTGCATTGTTTGATTTTCATTGGGCTGGGTCTCCCTAATTGATAACTAAATTAACTCCTAGATCATTAATCAAACTTCACATATTTTAATAGGGTCTACCCCCCTTAGCTTCCATAGGAGTGAGTCTAGACGAAAGAAGTCTAGATCGATGTGACAATGGGTCTAGACTTAGGCTTGTGCATCCAAGGATACATGAAATGGGTTGTATACTTCTCCATGATTGTAGGTGTGTATAAGGACGACAACACTCCCCACCTTGGGTCAATTCTCTCAAAGTGTACATGTTGGTCCCTTGTGATAAGGCTAAAGGGGTAGATGACCATTGCGATAGAGGTCCACTCTGGTGAGCTTTGGGAAACCTTGACCCTTGCTAAATCAAAAGTTATTGATAGGGATATTGAATATACTTTTCATCGGGTTATAGTGACAGTTAGTAGGCTTAACCTAGAGCCTAACCTAGATCAAACCTCTACTTATGAAACATACGAGGTATAGACAGACAAAAACAAATTACAAATATGTAATTATGATATGACACATCATATAAATCTGACTTAAATATTAAAACTATTGTTATATGAGAAAAATAGCTTTTAGATAAACTTGCACCTTTTAAGAACCTTACTTGCTACTCTCAGATATTAATACAATATTTGATGATAATGATAAATGGATCATTTTAGATGACAATAAAACACAATACATGTAAATATAGTTAGCATGTAGTTTTATAGGTGATCTCATGACATACAAGATAGAAGATTTGTCATATTCTATAGCCCACTAGGAGGAGTTGTGCACATAAGTCTCCTCTCCGTGTTGTATTTATATTAAAAAATTAGACTTTAAATTAGACTTCTAATAAGTAACATAAAAGAAGAAAAACATAAAACAACGAAATGTGAGAAAAACATAAAATATCGAAAGAGGAATCATGATCAAGGTGATCACGATGAAGGAATATAAAGACCATTTATTATATAAAAACCGTTGGCCTTGGATTACACTTAACTTACTTCTCAACTTCTTTACTACTAATATATTGTTGGTCTCTGTAACTTCCATCAGAGCTTTGAGGTTTGCTTTCAAATGATTTTGAGAGCATTGTATTTGTTTTTACTAAATCATGCGATTATTGTGGTATGAGCACTAGATGCCAATTTTTGTATCACAACAATGTCAATCAAAACATTAAAATTAAAAAATACTCCTTATCATTTATCTAATTCATTCTAGTTAAGTAAAACTAATCATGTCTTTTTTTTTATTAAAAATTTAAAGAAGTTGTGAAATGTTGGGTTTAGAAATATAGATTAGTTGTGGAAAATGTTAAAGATTAAATTTGATAAACTGAGTGAACCTAATGATTAAAACATATTTTCCTCTTAAAAATTCAGATTCAAATTCAAAAGATATAAGATATATACCCTTTTGAAATTTTTCCAAATAATACAATATTTGTTTTGAATTTTTTTGAAGTAATACAATATTTTATCAAAATCTAATGGGAAAAATAAAGCGAACTTCTTCACAATCGAAAACATATATATGCATCCTCACCTTTCATAGTGGAGGAAATTTTTTTATCTTTTCAGGGAGTTGCTTCCTTATCATAAATGTGGATACATGCACATTGGAAATAACACCATTTGACAATGACGTAGGGATAATGCTAATGTTCTCATAGAGACCGATAATGCTAATGCTAACACAGAGACCGATAATGCTAATGTTCTCATTAGATTCGAGAGTTCCAAAAATATAACAAATTAAATAATGGAGTATACAGGTGACTTGGGTTGTAGCATTATCAAATTCATATATATATATATATAGAAATACGATGTAGAATATGATATATACGAGATAATAGTCACTTCAGTTGTTATTTAAAAATTGATGGATATGTTTTTAATAAATTTTGAATCCCTGTAACAATAGAGATGGAACCGAACCTTGATAAGAAAAAATAAATCGAATATGTTTTCAATAAATAAAGTATGAGTTTTAGAATTGAGATGAAATAATGATAATTAATAAGGAAATTTGAAATTTAAAATGAGTTTTTAAAAGTAAATAATAAAATAATATTTAAAATTTTAAAATAAAAGTTACAGATTTTTATAGGAAAATAAAGAAAATTATTTATTTTTTTTA
>ML783805.1:106753-136983 GCA_009831015.1 Picea engelmannii
CATTAGATTTAGAACTTGAACTTGAAGAAGAAGGAGAAGAAGGAGGTGTTGATGGAGGTGAAGGAGGAATCTGAGGATGGTCCTCTTCCTCTTCAATTTTTCCCTTTGAAGAATCACCCAAAACTGGTCGCTTCCATTCCAAGTAATCTTCGTACAAAACTTTCACCATCTCCGACATGGCAAGGAATGTTTTCCGGAACTCTTTCTCATCTTGAGAAATCCCTTCTTCTGATGCCATCTTCTCGCTGTGAGAAGCTCTCTTTCTCAATCCAATAAATAGATTCTCTGCAACAAGCTCACCTTCAACACGTTGTATCTTTTCCCTGGTTAACATGCAAAACTCAAATCCAAACGTCAACTAGCTCTGATACCACTTGATCCGTAGGATCTTTTAATGACTTATGGTTGAGTTTTAATTTTTCATGCATTAATTAACCATTTGAGAAAACTTAGTGAAAGAATGAGGAAAGAAGAGGAATTATGACATCCATATACATATATGCAGATCTGAAATGAAATACTAGACAACAAACCATAACACGCAGATTGATAATGGAGTTCGACACAACTTTGCCTACATCTCCGGGCCTTTGTCTCTGTGGGGAGGCTTCTTTATTTCTATTCAAGAGCTCAAAAATACATCGCTGCAATGCCAAATGGCTACAAGACTGATCTGGTCATGTTCTTCCATATCTCAAGAACCTTGCAAAGAAAACGACACGCAAAAATGGACGTCCAGAGCTCCCAGAAATGGTCCGACAACGTCTCCTCCTCAAAAGCTTCTCTGCATCAAAATGGCTTTGTCTTGGTTTCCCTTCAGTATAACTCTATTCTGACTGCTCTTATGGCTTCAGAGCATCCAAAAACCCCTATATGGGCTCTTTCGGCACCTCAATCGGTTGAAAAACGAAGAAGTTATGTCTCTTGGAAGTCTTCCCCTTCAAGCTTGCTGTCACAGGTTCTACAAAACACACCCTCTCCATTGAACCTGGAACACACGCAATATAAAGCATGAAAACCCAGCACCGGGTGCAACCGCGCCAACGGTGCAAACCGTAGGACGTCTATGGGCGCGCCAGCCCCTAACCGCCTAGGCACCTGGGCACATGGGTTCATAATATGACCACGCGCATAAGAAAAAAGGCTAACCGTTTTTAAAATCTGTTTGAAACCCCCTTTGCACTCCAACTGTGGTCACATGGTGGTTAGGCATATAGCCATGGGCTTTATTTTAAAACCCTGCGCACTAAGATTTAAGGTTATATGTGAAACGCAATAAAACCGTGGGTTTACACATTTAAAACCCGTGCCAAAACTCCATTTGAAATGCGCGCACACCCCATAATACATATAGCCGTGGGTCATACAATATACAATATGCCTGTGGGTTGGGGTTATGACCTCCCGCACATATTATATAGAGATAGCCCCCCGCCCTCGGATATATGGGGGTTTACACGACCACGGGCTGGGGCTTAGCCCTAGCCCCCTCCTTTTTTGCGCACATACAATACCATACAATATATTTAATATTGTGGGTTTTATAACATAAGAAAGAATTTGGTGCATTGGTAAAGGACCTTTTCTTAAGTTGTTGGGCTTGGTGGTGGTCGTGGGTTCAAATCCCATGGACCCCAAAACAATTTTTGAAACATGCCACTTCAACTGATGACTGGGTGCCACGTGGTTTTTCATGACTGGGCCACGTGGCATCTCCCCATTTGACGGATTAATGCCACTTGTCATCTATTGACTGGTCCAGTTTCTTGCCATATGTCTACCTTGTCAGTGAACCTGCCCAATCACCATCAGCCAGAGAGTTCCACGTCATCTCCTGCATAGTCAGCATGTTGATGTCATCATTGACTTTTTGACCAGTTGACCTTTGACTTTTTACCTCTTTGGGCTTCCGATCAGAACGCGATAACTTTCGCATACAGAGTCCATTTGACAAAGTAAATATACCGCCGAAATCAGGAAGACGAGACAGACACAATGGCACTGGTTTCGTCACATTCCGAGAACTTTCATTTTTGAGCATTTTTCAAGCCCTGTCAGGCTTCTGGATCCGATTTCGGATCAATGATGATCAATACCTAGATCACTTTTTGTTAAGTGAGGTAGAAGTGGAGGATCATTTGCAGGAACTTGGTGTTGCAGATAAAAAGGAGAAGGTTAAATGACAACACTTAGACACAGTGCTTATTGGTTTTGATGAAGAACTAAGGATGCTTGAGGACTGGTTGATCAATCCAAGGATTGATAAAGAGGAATACATTACAGTTGCAGGTACATCCTTGGGATTCTTATGTAGAAGCATCCTACCTCCAAAATACACTTGGTTTGGTTAGACCTATGGGTCTTGGGTTTATTTGAATTTAATTGTGTAATTGATGAAAATTCCTATGTTTGAAGGAATTCTAGAAAACTTGTGTTAGTTGTGGAATGCATTGTAATTAAGTTAGTTTTCGAGAGTTGTGAGGACTTAGAAAAATATTAGGGTTAGTTGTATCTCTCTTGAGTGTGTTGTGGATCTAGAATGAGTTTACTGTATCTAGAGGATCCTAGGGATTTGTATGAAGGTTTTTAGGATATGAAATAAATTACAGTTTCATAATCCTTTGTATTAAATTTGTAAGCCTACAGGCATGAGAGGGTGGCCAATTGAAAGGAAATCAGGCCAATAAATGAGAGAAAGTTGAAAAGGCCATTAAGTATTCTCGTGCACAATATATGTACAATCATGTAACATCCCTCTCTATTGAGCACACATTATCGACTTGTTCTTTGAGGACACTTGCTTGCAAGTGATCCAAATATAGTATAATGTTATTTGTTTCGACTATGGATTTTACATGATGATGTTGATGGGTTGTGATTTATTTTTACTTGATATATGTATTGATAGATAATATTGACGAGTTTTTCCTGAGTGTGCAGGACACTTGACAGATTGTGGATGCCGATGGCATCAACAAACTACCTTGGACTCCAGATTGAGTGAGGGAGTGGATTGTGTTGGGTTCGGGTATTCATTTTATGCATATGTGACATATTATTGATTTGGTATGATTATGTATATGGTTTAGTGACAATGTTTTGTCAATGGATGCAGGCTGACAATCCTTGCTAATCAGACTCACATAAGGAGTAAAGGGGCCCTGCACATAAACCAGATATTGAGGGAGAGGTGTGGCAGTGTCCCTACCACAACCTACTAGCACTCCCTCCGTGGATCGAATTGTAAGTTATTGATTACCTAGTTCGAGAGGTCCATGATGTCGTGAGGGAAGACTGAGACAATCGCTCATGAAGATTTCGAAGGGGTACACAATAAGGAAGAATCCTTATTCCTTAGAAGCCCTTAGTCTCTCACAAGGTTGCCCGAGTGGAGTGTCGACTCCAAGGGTTGGACAACTACAAATGCCAGTCAAAGGTGAGTGGCACCCTTGGAGCATAGAGGTGCGTGTTGAAGGGCACATCGTGTAATTTAAAAACTCGAGTCAATGAATCTAGGTGGCCTAGAAAACAATGAATTAATTTGACATTGTCAGATTTAAAACAATTAATTCATGAGTAATTTTATTAATTATAAATCCCAATAAAAGTCTAAGCCTATTCTAAGACTAAGCCTAAGTTTAAGTTTAGTTAGGGGACTAAAATAAAATGTTAAATAAATTAAAATATTAGAGATAAATCAATCTAAAGAAAAGTGAGATAAATCTAAGGAGTTGATAGAATGTACATGTGTGCAAGAAAATATAAAAAGGGAATTTTAAAATAAGAAAGAAATAAAGTATGAGAGAATAGGTGTACACATAGGATGGTATCTAGATTCTAGCTACCACTAGTCCAACTAGAAGAAGACTCATATTTTAACTCTAACTAAGATTTAGTAAGGAGACATTCATTGAATAAGAATCTGTGGAATAAAGAGACAATTAAGAGTGATTTAAGGAACACATTTGGGAAATGTGAGGGAAATTAACTTTTAATTAAAATAAAATATGTAATTACTTGTGCAACTTGGGGAGACGGTGACAAGTGTGAGGGTGAATAATCCTAATTTATTTAATTAAAAAGTTAATTAATTGTGCATGTGGACATGTGTCAGTGAGGAAATTCCTATAAAGCAAATGGTCTAGATGGGAAAGGACACACACTAGTTATTGGTAAAGTTATCCTGCCAAAATAATTTGGGACAATGTTTTACTTGTGAGAGTTGGGAAACCAAGTTTGAGGATAGAGTGGTAGCTCTCCCTTGTGAGGAAAACTTGGAGCTATAGTATTTCTGGTTTTTGTTCTTGGCCCCTTTATGGCTTGGGGGGCTAAGGGGGAAGAAGAGTACCTCTAGCGTTGGTTGGGAGGTATCGGTGAAGTCTCAACGATTAGAAAGCGGGAGAAAGGAAGGAGCGCCTTTTGCTAAAGAAAATCTTCGATTCTTCATCGTCGGTTACGGTTTTTTCATTCAAGATTTGTAATTGCATTGATATTTTATTGTGTAATAAGATATTTAGAAATCCAACCTAAAGTGTGTTGTAATTCTATGTTTGGATTGACAAGTTCCTTATTGGTTTGAGACCTAGAAGAAAATTTTGATAATTGTTGTATTTTTAATTTCTCAAAGGAACAATGGCTGCTAGTTGATATATGCAAAACACAGTACGTATTTCTTGATCGCTGCCATTGTTGGCATATCATATTTTGAATTTAAATTATCAGTCTATATAGTTGCGAATTTAGGATGTGGAATGGATCATGTATTAAGGAGAATGTATTTTTATATAGGTTTGGGTTTGGCAATTTCTGAATAATGATTTCCTATATAATGAACTTCCATTAGTGTGTTTCTTACTATCTTTAAATTCCTTATTTTCTTTCTACGTGAGTAATTTAATTTCTGTTGGAAAAAAGGATTATGGTTATGATTGTTGAAATCGTAATCTCTCATCATATATTTTCCTTTGTAAATGATTTTGGAATTTATGCAACCATCTTAGAGCTGTCAATGCTTTGTTGGGAACATGTGTTTTCTTTTCTTTGTGTTTGACTTTCGATATTATCCCTTTCCATTAACCAATTTTGAAAGGAGGTTTGATTCGTAGCTTAAAATACAAACCCAATAAAATTCGCTTGGCTCGTTGTAGGTGTATTGTAAATTTTTATTTACTGTCCTGTAGGGTCTTACGAGCAAATTCCACTTGAATGATTAAATTTTAAGATTTTATTTTTTTTTATAATTTTTTGGAAATGAATTTGGGGCTTTATGCTGCCCAAACCTGTAGAAGCTTCTGAAATTTTTCTTTAGTTATTGCTGTCAAAGATTGCAACTTTGTGGTTTTGGATTTCCTTTGTTGTCTTTATAAAACAATCCCAGAATCTAATTTAGCGATTGTTTCTCTGTTTATTTTTACAGTTTGAATTTTAAATTTGATAGTATTACAATTCATGGAATGAATTTGGGGGATACAACAGTAAATTGACTTCCTAAGTATTTGGTGTTAAATTATTGTCCCTTCCCTTAAAGCTTAATAATTACCGAAATCTTATTTTCTTCCTGTTGATTTTATTTCGATTTTTTTAGAAATTTAGTTCCATTTCAAGGTCCGGATCATGTGCCAGAACATGTGTCGGATCCAGGGTTGGATTAGGTTCCGTATGGAAACATTTCTCTTTGAAAATAGTAGTGTTAATTAACTTGTTCGTGTCTGGTTTACTCATTTCCAGTTAGCTGATATTTGTAATGATTTTTCCTTGTTTCTAAAATAATGGTAACATTCACAGAGCTAACTGTGAGAGGGGTGAGTTGTGATTGTATTGATTGGCTTGGCCTACACATGTTCACTCATATTACTTGTCGCTGCCACTTCTTGATAGACCCTGCATCAATTTTTGTCCCTCCCTTGAAGGCTATACATTAATAAAATCAATTTTGTTGCACGTTAAATTTAATTTAAATTATTAGAAATTAGTGTCGGATCCAGGACCAGATTAAGTGTTAGATTAAGGTCTAGATTGAGTGTCAGATTCAGTTCTAGAACGAATGTCATATTTTTTTGCTCACCAGATCAACGACTGGGATAGATTCCAAAACTCCTTCTTTGTTTCTTTACTATGGAGATGTAATTTAGCATCTGAATAATTTTATTGTTAATTAAGATTAGGTCTTCCTAAATTCTTAAATGGATTTGTAAGTTAGCATTGAGTGTTTTACTTATTGTTTAATTAAGACTTGGGTTTTCTTAATTTTAATGGATTGTAAGTTAGTAATGAGTTCTTTATATATTGTTAAAAAGATTGTCTTAAATTCTTTTAAATGGATGTGTATGACATATTGACTTCTATCATTTACTTATTATGATTGATCTTCTTAAAATTCTTTATTTGGGATAACTAAGTGGGTATATGAAGTCTCGCTATTTTTCTTAATATGTTTTGGATCTTCTTAGTTCTTTTAAATGGGTTTGCAAAGTGGCATGAATTCTTATCATTTCTTTTATGATTATCTTATAGTTTTTAAAAGGATACTTAAAGTAGTGATAAATCCTTTATGTATTGCTTAAACAGATTTTCTCTCCTTATGGATCCCATTGGATATATAAATTAGCAGTGACTCTTTATGATTGTACTTGCACTTATGATTCTTATTATCTTTATGTTGATTCTCTTACTTAATTGCTCTTAGATATTTCATAAAAGATTGATTAAGTATAGTGGATTATACTAATGCACCTTGGGAAATTGATGGTTAAGTATGGTTGATAAATCTAGTCTTGAATTGTGGTTTATGATTGAATTAATGGGATTTAGATACCTCCTTTTTCTTTATAATAGTCGTCTGTCTTGAGACCTTAAGTGGTCAAAATAAATCGGATGAATCCTAGACTTGAGTGTTGATTATGTGTCTTGGAGGTCCTGACCATGCAGGATAGGTTGGAAGGGTAGATTTCTTATGTTATCTTTATAAGATACGGTTGATTGAATAATAGTGATGTTTATTTCAGTTGATTGTGATGAAATTGATTGTGTAGTTATTAATATATGTTATGACACATTTTCACTTGTACTAACGTTTGTTCAAAAAAAATATTTACCTCTTTTGTACATCACTAATTGTTGTCATAATGGAAGGGTCGTTACAAATTGAGTAATGGGAAATCACTCTTTTTAGAGTGTTATATGGAGTTAATCAATTGAATATCTATGTGTGTATTTTGTGTGTTTGAATATCTGTAGGATTGAATGTTGCAGGTGTAAATATTCAAGCAATGAAGAATTCCCTTCTTGAATCATATGTGCAAGTATCAAGTGGAAAGTGCATGTATGGATCATGATGTATTGATGATCATGACAACATAGTAACATAGTAGGAATTCAAATTATGTGCGCAGATGAGGCTAAGTATAGCGAGAAAACCCTTTTGCGGGTGTAGAAGAACAACACCCATGGATTAATATCAAGAATTGATCGTGACTGTTGATGGTTGTGCTGACAATTATAACCATGCGCTGAAAATGGATGGCCAAGATTAGATCTCAAAGGGAGGTCTAGTTAGATGGATGAATAAAATCCATCATGAGTTCAGGATCCAAAGCAATGGTAAATACTTTTGAAGTAACGTAAGCAGAGTATGTGTCAATAGAGAACCCCAACAGGGACAATTCCGATCTACAATATAGATCAATTGAAGAAGATATCAATGAATGTGGTTGTATTTCATAGTAACGCTTTCAGAGTACGTGACAGTGGAGAACTCTGACAAAGGTAAATCAACAGACGAATGAGATGATTTCAGAGTGACCCAGATGATAGATCTAGAGAAGACACATGTCAGTGTCTGAATGATCCAGAATTGTGATCCAAATATTTAGATGGATGAAGGGAGATCCAATAGACGGTCAGGATGGATTCTAAGTGACCCTATGATCCGGATTTATGTAGGAACACAATGAAATACATAAATACACATAAACAAAAAGATGCAACGGAAATAAGAATTCATTTCATTAATAACAAATGACTGAAATATGCTTACAGATAGAATGGAAGTAAACTAGCTAGGGTGTTGGTAGCTTATCTCTGAGAAGAGATGTGGTGGCTACTAGCCTCTGAACTGTGTTACAATGAGGCTCGAAGGCCTATTATTATTGAGAAACAATGGAAAACCCTAAACATCCAAAGACCTAACCATAGGAGATGAAACACCAAGACTATGGGCCCCGTTTGGGTAAGTTGGTACATCAATTTCCCGGGGACATAACTTTGGCATACGATCTCCATTTGACGTGTTCCATACCTTGTTAGAAATATCTATTCGAGGAATACAACTTTTGGGTGAGAAACATTGATCTACAAACCATGTTTCTCCCCGTTTTCCCAAAAAATATCGTTTAAGGCCTAAAAACGGCTCCGAAAGTCCAGGACCCGAAAAACTACTAAAAATAGTAAACTATGCGGAAACTGAAAAAATGAAAGAAGCAATGGTGGGGGTCCAAGTGGAATAGGTGGGTGGCCACCAATATCCACCTGGATCATTCCTCCCCCCTTAGGAAGCAATGGTCCCCATTGCGTTGAGTTCCTCCATGAGATGAGGAAACTTTTGCTGAACTTGGTCCCTAGTGAGCCACTTTCCTTGGTGAAGGAGTTGGCCTGCTTTGACAACTCGATATAGTGGTATCCTTTGTTTTTGGGTGTGCTTGATCTGTGTATCCATGATCTGATCAGTTCTGGCTCGTTCCATGCAGTCTAGATTTAACTCTGTTGGTGTGAGTTGTTCTGCCATGTCGAATGTGTCTAGTAGAGGTGGAAAGTAGGGTGGAAGGCGGTCCACATTGAACATTGGGTGCAGAACAAGGAATGGTGGAATGTTGAGCTCAAAGGAATTTTCCCCTACAACCTTGGTGAGGGTGTACAAACCATATCGGAGCAGACAAATCTTGTAGTGGGGTCCAACGAGGCGTTCCTTTTGCAAATGCAGCCACACTTTGTCGCCCACCTGCAAGACTTGATGTACTTCCCGACATCTTGTCGAAGGTTCGGCCAATAGAAATAATTTTGCAGTACTGCCACGGTTTTCTCGACCCCGAAATGCCCAACGACCCAACTGTAGTGCGCCTCCCAAATCATCTTGGCACGCTCGCTTGAAGGAACACAAAGGTGCCCTAGGTGACAAAGGAGGGCATCCTGGAGGTGAAAATTGGGAAATTTCTTACCCTCTAAGAGTGCATTGTATGTGTGGCTGAATTCTAGATCACTTGTGTAGAGAAGCATCCAATCAGAAGTCTCATGCCCACAAGAGTTGAGCACAGTGGTTAGCACCATGATGGGTGGTCGACTGAGGCAGTCTGCAACATTATTGGTGCTACCTTTTTTGTACTTAATGTTCAAATGAAACTGTTGCAGGTATGTGGACCACTTCTGATGGAAATCGTTCTGCAACTTCCCTTGTGTCTGTATGAACTGCAGGGGTTGGTGGTCTGTATGGATGACCGTTTCCTTTCCCAAAATGTAATGCTTCCATTGCCAACAAGCCTGCATAATGGAATACATTTCCTTGTCATAAGTGGGATACTTTTGGACTGTGTCGGAAAGTGTCTCACTGTGATATGCCACTGGATGCCCATGTTGAGTAAGGACTGCCCCAATAGCATAGTTAGAGGCATCTGTCTTGATCTCAAATGGTTGTTGCAAGTTTGGTAATGTGAGCACTGGTGCAGAGCATAAGCGATGCTTCAACTCCCTGAATGCCTTCTGTTGAGATTCAGACCAAAATAATTTTTCTTTAGCTCCTCCATTGGTGACATGACTCAAGGGCCAAGTGATATGAGAGAATCCCAACACAAACCTGCGGTAGAAATTGGCAAGACCTAAAAAGATGCGGAGCTCTGTTAGGGTGGTTGAGGCTGGCCAACCCCGAATGACTTGGATCTTTGCTGGATCCACATGCACCCCCCACTCATCAATAATGTATCCCAGATATTGAACCTGGGTCATGCCAAAAGTGCATTTCTCCAAATTGGCACACAACTTGTGTTGCCACAGTGTTTGGAGGACCTATCGGATGTGGTGGAGGTGCTCTTCCCAAGTCTGGATGAAGATTAGAATGTCATCCAAGTACACCACTACAAATGAGTTGGTGAATGGCCACAGGATGTCATCCATTAGCCTCATGAAGGTTGCAGGGGCATTCGTCAACCCGAAAGGCATGACCAACCATTCGAAAAGGCCCTCCTTGGATTTGAATGCAGCCTTCCACACATCAGAGGGTTCAATTGATACTTGGTGATACTCAGACTTCAAGTCGATCTTGCTGAAATATTTCACCCCCTTGAGTTGGTCCAGAAGGTCATCAATCCATGGGATCGGGTACCTATTTCGGACAGTGATCTTGTTTAGTGCCCAATAGTCAATGCAGAGTCTCCAAGTCCCATCCTTCTTTTGCACCAACACAATAGGGCTCCCACAGGGCAATGAACTCGGTCAGATGTGACCTTTCTGCAACAACTCCTGAATTTGCCTCTTGATTTTGTCATTCTCTAGAACAAAGCACCGATATATGGGTCCATTGGGAAACGACACACCTGGGGTCAAATCGATGGGGTGCTTAACCTAGCAGTGTAGAGGCACCCCTGCAGGGGAGGTGAAGATGTCCTCGTACTCCATCCATCTGTTGTTTTCTTGCAGCGAGGCCCTGTCTGGAGGTCATGGCCACAGTCTTCCTCTTTCCCTGAGGGCAGATCATCAGGAAAACAAATTTCCTAGTTTTGGAAATGAGCTTACTGCATTGTTTTACAGTAACTAAAGAGATGGTGGTAGGCAGTGCTATCTCCGACATCCTATACATCTTATTGCTGAAAGTGATAATAACAACACGAGGCCTGGAATCATACACAACATGTCCCTTCCACAAGTATGGTTGGCCTAATAATACATTAGAAACATCAAGAGGAGTAATGTCACATAATACCTCATCCGTGAAGGGCTTGATGTTGTAGGGAAGGCGACATTGTTGACTGACGCGGAGGTCCCGTCCTTGGTGCAACCACCCGATGGTGTATGGTTGTGGGTGTGCAGTGGTCTGCAAGCCTAGCCGCTTCACAACCTCTACCGAGATGAGGTTCTTTTGGCTCCCGCTGTTGACAATGAACTGCAACGGGGAACCCTTTACCCACATCTTGGAATGGAAGAGACACTCTGCCTCCTCTGGATCTTTTGGTTCCTCCTTCTAGATATTCATGGTGGAAATGGTGGCGTTGGGCTCCGCATCAATAATTTGCTTCCCCCTATCATTCCCCTTGTTAGGTTCTAATTCAGAGTCGGAGCATGCATCCGATTCATAAGCCTTCAACTCGGCTACCAGTGATTGCTTGGCCTGACACTCACTTGTGTTGTGAGTGGAGCTCTTATGGAACTCACACCACTTCCCCGTTTCCTTTTTTGGCTTCGTGGTGTTGTTATTTGCTTGTGGCTTTGGCGGGTTGTTCTAGGCTTCCCCACCTTGGCTTGGTCCTTTGTTCTGTGATTTGGGGGTACCTTTCCCTTGCTTCTGATTTGTAGACCCAAAGTCTCGCTTCTTCTGTTTGAACTTATGCTAAATCTTGGTAGCATATCAGTATGCCACACCAAGCGAGGAGATGTCAAGGAACTCCATTTCCTCCTAAATGTATCTGTGCAGACAACTGCGGTACTTTAACACCAAATGTTTCTCTGAATCTTTAATACCCAACTTTGTGCGTAGGGTATGAAACAAATTCGTCATCTCATGCACATCTTGGTCCCTTTGCTTCCACAACGTAGTCCATTGTATGTATTTGTCCTCATAGCTCCCCACGGGATAATATTGTTCCTTGATGGCATCTTGGAAAGAATTCCAAGTGGGTGCGGCTGAGAACAGAGAGGGTTCTCCCTCGCCTTGTTGCTCCGAGTAGGTTTCCCACTAGTCCTTGACATGGGGGGCAGCTTTGAGGAGTGCAAAAATAATCTTTTCTCAGTTGGAAAAGTCATGAACTGAGAAATATCCTTCTAACAGATTCAACCATCTATCTATGACATATGCATCTATTTGGCCCTCAAATATGGGAATGTCAAGGTTTACTTGTACCTTAAAAGGAGTGGCGCCTCCAGAGTGGTTGTTCGATGTCGATGCGCTACCAGTGTGAATCCGTTGAAGAATCTGGGCAAAGTTGTTCATCATTGCGTTCCTTTGTTTCTCGAGGGCCTCCTCGAGCAACATTTTGATACTATCTCCTACTCCCTCATATTTCTTTTCTTCCCCCATGGGCGGTCGTTGGGGTTTGCGAGGCTGATCTTGCAAAGGTTCAACCAGATCGAGCCCCAACTCCTTATACCCCAACCTCGTTGGGGACATGCAAAAAAGGATCGAGAATGAGCAGACCACTCTGATACCACTGATCCGGATTTATGTAGGAACACAATGAAATACAAAAATACACATAAACACAAAGATGCAGCGGAAATAAGAATTCATTTCATTAATAACAAATGACTAAAATATGCTTACAGATAGAATGGAAATAAACTAGCTAGGGCGTTGGTAGCTTATCTCTGAGAAGAGATGTGGCGGATATTGGCCTCTGAACTATGTTACAATGAGGCTCACAGGCCTATTATTATTTAGAAACAATGGAAAACTCTAAAAATCCAAAGACCTAACCCTAGGAGATGAAATGCCAAGACTATGGGCCCCATTTAGGTAAGTTGGTACACCAACTTCCCGAGGATGTAACTTTGGCATACAATCTCCGTTTGACGTGTTCCATACCTCGTTAGAAATATCTATTCGAGGACTACAACTTTTTGGTGAACAAAATTGATCTATGGTCCATGTTGCTCCTTGTTTTCCCAAAAAACGTCGTTTAAGGCCTCAAAACGGCTCCGGAAGTTCAGGACCCAAAAAACTGCTAAAAATAGTAAACTGTGCGGAAACTGAAAAACTGAAAGAAGCAATGGTGGGAGTCCAAGTGGAATAGGTGGGTAGCCACCAATATCCACCTGGATCACCCTGGTCAATGGTTAAGGAGAGAATGTGTGGAAATATCCCATTTGTTGTTAGATCAGGGCCATCGGAGTCAAGCAGCTGGAGTAACTTCGAGATTTGTATAATTTTGGGCCCACGAATTATTATTACAGTAGCTCAATCTAAGCTGAGCGAAATTTTGATTTTAAGAATTTTTCAAGTGTGGGTTTTAAGGCCGGTAGATCATCAGACACCATAATCGGTAGCACAAAGCTATCGAAAACTGGAAATAGGTTGGCTTAACTTCAAAACACTCGAGAACATACCATTTCTAACAATTATGATAAAGCATAGCAACAAATTCCAAGGTGATGCAAGGCACACCATTTGATACATATATCACTATACAATAATTCTTGTAGAAAGGGATCATCATGATCATGTGGGAAAATGCCCCAACCAATCATTGCAAGAGGTCATAAATGAAGCTTCCCACTAGTTTCCTATATACTTATTCATTTGTGATTTTGAATCAATTTGGGTTGAAAGTTTTAGCATGGTTTAACCTAATCTTCATATGTGTAGATTAAATTTTACATTTTTCATTTTGAACCTATCTACTAAAGCTTTTGCATACTTGGTTTGTGAAGTAAAAAGACATTCATCAATTTTCCAAGTTTATATGTACCTAAACCATAATGTAAGAGGCCTATGTCTATCATGTCAAAAGTGGAACATATTTCAATTTTTATCTTTTGAATTTCTTTGACCTCACTACATGTGATGATGATGCCACCTAAATATATCACTAGAATCACCACTTTACGTATTCACTTTCAACATAGGAATTAGGTACAGAAGGACTTCTTCTAAATCCACTCTCTTACACATTTATAATTTTTGATATATTGAGCTCTAGGAATTTGTTTCATATTATAGAGAGATTTAACAAGTATACATACTAGAATTTATTTTTCCTCCATTAGGAATTCCTAAATTTGGCACATATAAAATTATTCATGTAGAAATCCATGAGGAAGGAACACATAAGATCCATTTGGTAAACACTCCATGTAAATTGAGAAAATAAATTTAGAACCAACTTGATTATGACCATCTCGGTAGTTAGGGAATATGTTAGGGACCTAACCTCCCTAACCCCTCATGTAGGTAGAATAATATATTTCCATGTAATAAAGGTCGATATTAATAATTCCTAACAATAAGGAAGAATAAGTCAAATGTAATAATACCTAATAGAAGCTTCTGCTTCTAGAATGATCTTCCTCTAGATGGTTCTTTTGATAGATAGATTTAGTATAATAGGATTATCTAGTGTATGAGAAGTTTTATCTTGAGAATTATTGTAATAGAGCGCTTCTATGCTGAATATTTCCCCCTCGAAGAGGCAAGTGAACATTGTTTCCTATCAATAAAGATATTATTTTGGTGTTGTGGTTTCATCTATTGTGTTTCTCTGTTGTTATTCTCTGCAATATTTATGTTTTCATCTATTATAATATATCTGGTACCTTACATAATATGTATCTACATAATCTATCTCTTCCTTGTGTAAATCCATTTGCGAATAACATTTCTGTATGCTTGTAAAGCATCCCATATGTGTTTATTTGACTTTATATATCCAATGATAGTTTATGAAATTTTTATCAACGATCAATTCTTTCAACACCCAAATCTATTTTTTCATCAGCACATCATACTCTACTTACATGGCTCTTTCCAATTTTGGCCATTCTTTAGCTTCTTCATAACACCAAGGCTTATAAGGATTACAAATGTTATCCATTTAAGAATAGTTAACTAATTCAAATTCCTTAATACATTTCTTCATTGGTATTCCACTTGAAATTTCTTCACTTGGTTGAGGAAATTCCTCCAACCAAAATTCATCCATGTCTTATAACGCTAGTTTAGGTGTTTATGAATTATTAGTGCTTCAAATAAATGTCGATTTCTTGTTGAATTGGATTAGTTTTAGTGGCAACATATTTGCGATATTATTAGATTTCACTCCCATGGGTTTCCTTACCTCATATTTATTTGATCCATTCACGACAAATGATTTTCAGACCATATCACAACCATATTCACTAATTTTCGACTTGGTTTATGGTCCGATTTATGTTGAAATAGACTTACATTTTCATCAACCATTATATCATGACTAAAAAGGTATTTCTTAGTTTCAATATCAACCAATTTCTATGTTTTGTGGTGATCACTATACTGTGTTGTGTTGTCCCATTTGTTCTTACTTGTTTGACATACTAGATCTTAATATTTGAGGGCATTTGTTTATAAATGACCTGGTTTATTTATTTGTATTTTAATAATGAAACTCAAACTTTTAAATTATCTAATTGGTTTTAAACTCTGATTACGAATGGGTTCATTTAAATGTTTACATGATGATATGGATAAACTATATGTGCACTGAAATGATGTAACTGGTGTTGTCAATTTATATGGTTATGACACATTAAAATGTAAAATGTTGGATACATTAATTTGCATACGCTACTAACGATTTTCGTAGTGTGACAAAAAATCATATGTATATATTGATGTGAGATCACACCAACATTATATTGAACTCTGGATTGAGTCAAGATACCAATTTTTTTATATGATTAATGTTATGCTTTGATTTTGATTATGGAATGATTTGATGCATTGATTGTATTGTGTGTATGAACATGGAGCATGCTTGTTGAATGATTCACATATGGGTAATGGGGTTATATAGAAGAGTTTGGGGTACCATTAGGAGAAAAGGAACAACATTCCTATTTTTCTCCTACTAGCACTTCTTTTTTTGACATGGGTTGAAAAACTAGAGACACTTTTACTTAGACGTTCATGTTTCCATAAGGATAGGTCGAGGATTCAGTCACTTATGAGGTTTGGTTGAGAAATGCACAATAATGTGATAACCTTACTCCTTAGTAACTAATAGTATCTCAACAAGGGTGATAAATATTGAGTTAACAAAGTCTCAATAGTTGCACCATTTCCCCCACCAAGAAAGTTGGATGCTTGAAGGACATGCGAAACATGACACCCTTGGAATGTATTGAAATGAGATTATTGAAGGAAATGAAGAAATATAACACCCTTGGTATCAATTATGAATTATCAAGAATATATTAAAAGAAGATTGTTTGAAGAATATAAAAGAGGATAGCCCTAGTATGGATATTTTATTTAAATAAGAAAATAATCATATAGTTTTTGCATTTTATACAGAGATAAAATTTAAATTAAATGATCTAGTAATGTGAATGAGCATATATATTATAGGTATTTCATAACATGGGAAATGGTTTAATTTAATTAGAAGTTATTAAGAAAAAATAAACACATTCTAGGAATGTACATGAAATGACAATAAAACAATTATTAATTATCTCAAACTAATTACTAGTACACCCATAAATCAAGGAGTAGAATGATGAACAATAATTCAAATTTAATTAGAGTGCGGGAAAATAAAAGTGGGTTGGAAGAAGTTAAAGAGAGTTAATAAATAACTAAAGTAGAAATTCCATGTGCACCCATTAAAATAAGAAATGAAGAAGAGATCAAGGGTGTAGTGTCGCTAGGGGGTAATGGGGGGGTCGAAGGGCCCATAGTGGTAATAGTGGAGTACATTCAATGTAAAGTGGACTAGGTCCACTATATTATTAAATAAATCCTACTATGGTAATTAAACATATTAGTGTGAACATAATAAACGTGAGAGAAGGCTTTTTAGAAGGTTTCTTCTCTAGAATGTTTTTAGATAGTATTATATAAAAAATAGATGAACAATGTAATGAGCATAGTGAAGAATATTGTAATTGATTAGGAAACAAGTATGGCTTGAGGAGTGCATTCCTTCCATAAGGAATAATATATGGTATTACCCTACCTCAAGGGTTTTGACTATTTCTTGTGTCCAATATTTTGGTGAATGATTTGAGTTTATTTCTGAAGTTGTATTTTTAAATTTATTGAGGCATATAACATTTGGTATCAGATCTTTTTCTTCAGCCAAAAAAGGAAGAAATTTTTGGCTTCTTTTTGTAGATTTTTTTCTAGGAAAAAAAGGAGGATACACAC
This sequence comes from Picea engelmannii, assembly GCA_009831015.1. NCBI lineage: Eukaryota > Viridiplantae > Streptophyta > Pinopsida > Pinales > Pinaceae > Picea > Picea engelmannii. The sequence goes on from ML783805.1 coordinate 123,855, forward strand.
TTTAGACCCAATTATGAGTTTTTTTTTGAATAATTTGTAGAATTTGTTTTTGATATTTGAATTCTTCTCAGAAAAATACCCAATTTCAAAAAAACAATCAACCAAAATGGAGTTTGGGAAGTGAATTTATCAACATTTTAAATTTGGTAAGTTTTTAGGGTTTTTTCGGAAAAAAGACGCGTGATTTGCACAGTAAGTTATTTTTAAACTCTAGTTGTTGCTGAATATTTCTTCCAAGAAAAATGTGTTTTAATGGAAAATATGATGGTCCAAGTATTGAAGAATACATAAAACATAAAAAGTCATTATGAGAAACTTGTGACGAGATTGGGTATGGATGCAGTTAAGGGTTGATGCTAGAATATGGTGGGATGGAGTTAAATTTGAAGAGATTCATGCACTTTCAAATAAAGAATATGAACAAGTATTTTTAGATAGGTGGTCTCATAATGTGAAGACAAACAAGAATATTATTAAGGATTTATTTTCATGAGACAACTCCATATTACAAGTTCATGGATGCATTCAACACGAGAGGGTTATTGTTTCTATTAACCCTAGTTGCATGTATAATTTTATCCATATTAATTTGGATAAAATGTTGCAAGTACCTGACAAGAATATTTAGAGAACACATATTGAAGCTAAAAATATTCAAATTTTTAAAGATTTGAAGATTACAATGGAAAAATATGTGTTGCATTCTAATTTTTGTGCCATTGATATGAATGATGTGGATGTTATTCTTGGATATCCTTGGATGAACACAATTGGTACATCGAATATTAATGTGGAAAATAATTTTGTGAAACTTTGGTACAAGAAAAATAAAATTACATTGTAGGATGTGTCTCTTACGAAAAAAGAGCCCACAGTGGCAAGCAAAGAAGTTCTTACAAAATCCAAAGTTGAATAAGAAGTATATGCTACATAAGCAATTGTAGAAAAACACCAAGAAGGGCATCCACACACATAAGAAGCTAGGGAACCACATGTTGAAAATTCTAGGCAAGCAAAACTGAGAGCTAAGGTTGATGTATATCAACGTCAACACCACATAGAGAAACAACAATCATATAGGAAGGGGCATGAACATCAACACACTGATTATGGACTAGCATGGCATCAAAAAGGAAACCAATCAAGAGGTGCATGGAGAAATACTAGCACTCCAGGACGATATCAACATAGAGAAAAAAACCCATGGCACCAAAGGCGCGATAAAGATCAAGATCAGGGTGGCATGACAACAATTGGACATCATGTTCATCTTCCATTATGATGGATGGAATCATGTACTTGGTACCATTTGGCTACATTGATTAGTCGATCATATTTTATGGTTTCTTCCCATATTTCAATGATGAAACATGCAAAGGGAGATGGAATGTATTGTAGCTAGGGAGGTAATGGGAGGTCGAAGGGCTCATAGTGGTAACAATGGAGGCCATTCAATGTAAGGTGGACTAGGTCCATTATATTATTAAATAAGGCTCTCTATGGTAGTTAGATATATTAGTGTGAACATAATAAATGTGAGAGAAAGATTTCTAGAATGTTCCTTCTCTAGAATATTTAGGTAGTATTATATAAGAAAGGGATGAGCAATGTAATGAATATAGTGAAGAATATTGTAATTGATAAGAAAACAAGTATTGCTTGAGGAAAACATTCCTTCCATAAGGAATAATATATGGTGTTACCCTACCTCAAGGGTTTTAACTATTTCTTGTGTCCAAAATGCTAATAATTTCACTTCCCAGACTTTGCTTCATCTGAATTGTTTATTTGAAATTGGGTATTTTTCCGAGAGGAATTCAAATATCCAATTTATGCTATTTTTATTTTAGAATTAAATATGAAGTGTGTCACCTCTTTTTTTTTCCTACAAAAAATATGCAAAAATAACCAAAAAAATTCTTCCTTCTTTGGTCGAAGAAAAAATTATGATACCAAATGTTATGTGCCTCAATAAATCTAAAAATATGGCTTCAAAAATAAACTCAAATCACTCACTAAAATATTGGACACAAGAAATAGTCAAAACTCTTGAGGTAGGGTAACACCATATATTATTCCTTATGGAAGGAATGCACTCCTTCAACAATACTTTCTTGCTCATCTATTACAATATTCTTCACTATGTTCATTACATTGTCCATCCCTTCCTTATATAATACTATTTAAGATATTTCTAGAGAATAAAACTTCTAGAAAACATTCTCACACATTTATTATGTTCATAATAATATATCTAACTACCATAGTATGATTTATTTAATCATATAGTGGACCTAGTCCGCCTTACATTGAATGACCTCCACTATTACCATTATGGGACCTTCAACCCCCCCATTACCTCCCTAGCTACACTACAAAAGAAACTCTGAATATTGAAAATATGAAATGTGGGAGTTGGGTGAGGATAATTAATTATTTTATAATTTTAAATAGATAATTAATTGTGCATGTGAGTGACATATAGGTAGGTGAATAATAAGTAATTGGTAATTTAGTAAATTGTAATATTGCATTAGTTGGACAAGTGGCTCAAGTCATAGAACCTATAAAAAAAACTTGTTTCAACTAAGTGGGAAACATATTTTTGGACATTAATGTTGGATGGTTGTTGTAATGTTTGTGAAGTTTCTATTGGTTATTGTTGAGAGTTTGGTCCCTTAAAGTGTGTTGTGAAATGAATATTTTCTTCCAACGCTTAATGACTTCACACTTCTCTTATTTCTAGATTAGTACCTTCTTTGCAACCCCATTGTGGCTTGAGGGTCATTGGGGAAGGGAAGTACCCATTGAAGTTGGTAGGGAGATAAATTGGTGGATCAGTAAACAAATGCAAGGTAAGGTTCAAAAGTGCAACTCAAGGCTCAATAATTTAAGAAATCAACTCTACAGTAATTCTTGTAAAAGTTTATTTGAATAAATATTGTGGTAGAGATTATGAAAATTATAGACGGTTTGATATGTGTAATTAAGTAATGAATGAGTTGTGAATCTCTTATGAAGAAATTCATATGTTTTGTATTTTACTTTGCACCCAAATTAGAATGCCAAAAATGATGAGTTTATTGGAGTTTAGGCCTGCAGACATAATTCATGAATAGAGACAAAAATAGAAAAATATAAAACATCACACACAATAGAGACGAATAGATTGGGGGGGAAATGGTATTATTTATTTATGTGTGGAGAAATGAATACAAGTCTCAATAAGTTTCTCACATGATTCTTCATTTAAAAAGGAGATTCTCAAGCGTTTCCAGGCATACGAAAAGCCAAACGCTTGAGAAACCTCTTCCCAAACAAATTTAATTACAAGATGTGTTGTCACAACCCAACAATCTTCACCTTGATAAAAAATTCTTGATACCTTTCCCAATGAATCAAACATCACCTTCCTGCAATCCAAGAGAAGCCAAATACCACCACAACTTATCTAACAATATTGGTTGCGTGAACATGCTTGCACAATTTGTTGTAGTACAGACCACTCCACTTCCACTGAATCAACATAACCACAAAATAAATCGTTGCAACCACTGTAGGTGATACTCATGCTTATCAGATACCAAAGCACCCATTTCCATACTCTTTACTTGGTTTTTCCATGTGTCTATTGACAACACCAATCGGATGTGAAATATTTGAACATTCCATTGCAATCATTAACCTTCCTACTACATTTCCATAAGGTACACAAGAAATATAATCATTTCTTCCTTACTACTAGGACATACACTTGAAGAAAGATTACAATGGAAATATACAGGGATATTTACTAGTTTCAGAAAGTTCATATTGAACCTCATCAGTGACAACCACAACTTACCATTTTTTCAGTCTCTATATAATTTTATGCCCAATATTTGTTTTGTTTCCCCTGGATCCTTCATCAAAAGTCCTAACCAACTAATCTTTTAACCTACTAATCTCAACCATGCTTTGCTTGCAACAAGCATATCATCAAAATAACACCAAGATAATGAATATGTTATAAACAAAATGATCATACTCACTTCTTAAGAAACTTTGGCTCACCGTGAATGAATCAACCATCTTATACCATTTCATGGGTACCTTAGGCCATACAATGATTCCCTAAGTTTGTAAACAAATATCCCTTTGCGATGTTGAAAAGTTCTCATGGTACATATCTCTGCTACTGATGATTTGTGGACAACAGGATCCCATAATATGCATCCCTTAGCTCCATCACCATAACCAACAAAAATATAAAACCTTTTTTCCCTTGACCAAATCCGTCCAAGCTAGCAAAGTGAGCCTTTACCTCTCAACTCCAAGATAATTTCAATGGAGTATGTAATCCATAGGCTCTAAAACCATAGGATACCAGAAGCGTGTGCCCGAAACCATGACTCTCGACCTAAATTCCCCCCCTTTCCCATGACCAAATCCAGCCAAACTTCCTTCAAATTTACGGTATCCGGGAATACCACATGCTCCCCCTATCACCTAGGTCTATGTCTAGACTTTATCGGTGAAATTTCAAACCCGAGGTACACATTCCTAACCAGGTCTTATAGTCATATGCCCATTTACATTAAAATAACTTCACCTTGAACTTTACATTCAATACTTTCACCATTTCCTTGAATATGAGTAAGCCCATCAACACTCTACTTCCATGATTGACTTGCCACCATCATCGTCATATCCATATTTTCCTCCTTCGACAACTCATCATAATGGTCCATGATCATCTCATTGAGGTATTCCATCAAACACCTCACATGCATCCTCCAAACTGTAGAGCTTGTAATACATAAGCAATATACCCAAGAGGAAACCTTTCTCTAATAATGACCAGGGCTTCCAAATCCATCGCCCAACGGACCTTTCTCTTCAATGCCCAACAAAATTTCAAACTCATAGTGTTTTTCCTCCTCATGGACAGAGTACCAAACCCTAGGTTCCCTTGCAACAAACTCTCCTTCGCTATGTGAAAATGCCAATCTTCCCTCAACTCTCATAGACCTTCACTCGACCTCAACTTTGATGCCACTTGTTGGACTTCAGGCCTGCAAACATAATTCATGAATGGAGACAAAAATAGAGGAATATAAAACATCACATACGACATAGATAAATAGATGGGGGCAATGGTATTGTTTATTTGTCCCTGGGGAAATGAATACAAGTCTCAAGAAACTCCTCATGGACTTCTTCATTTAAACAAGAGATTCTCAAGCGTTTCCAAGCATACGGAAAACCACACATTTAAACAGGAGATTCTCAAGCGTTTCCAAGCATACGGAAAGCCAAACATTTAAACAGAAGATTCTCAAGCGTTTCCAAACATACGGAAAACCAAACAATTGACAAACCTCCACCCAAAAGAATCCAACTACAAGATGTGTTGTCACAACCCAACATTTGTGTATAATTGCAAATTGAATCTGGTTATATAGATACAATAAAGAGAATGTTTTAAATTAGTTAACATAGTATATTTAGATCGATTTTTATAAGTAACTCATGGAATATTACCCGTACTTGGTTGATGTGTTATATGCATGTATTTAAATGTTTGTTCACTAACAATGAATTTGTTGTGAAGGATCGTTTTTTTTGTTCAGACTTAAGAAACAAGTGTACATACAAAATAGGGAAACATCTTATGAAGAATTATACTTCTTCCAAATCGATTTTTGATCTAAAATAGGCGGGTTCGCTCCAGATCCAAATTTCGTCTATGTGCACGTACAAAGAGAGCTTGACAAAAATGATAACTAAGCATTGGAATCCATGTGTATTGTGCTCGGCCAAATAATCTAGAGGATCAGAGGTAGCATAGGGAAGTGATCTAAGTATGATCACATAGCTTGTTGTAATATAAGGAAATAGGCACACACCTTGCGGTTCACGTTCTACATATGGTGTAGGCATATATCGGGTTAGCCCCTGAGTAAAATCGTTCTACTACAGAGGTGAAATATTACTCTGTATATGTTAATTGCCACAAAATGCTAATACGCCTGTGTTATAACGATTCTTATTTTTCCTTTTCTTTTTATTACAGACAGACTTGTGCACTTTCACCAAGTTGTTAATTATTTTTTGAATGTGGCAATTAATGTTGAGTGTTCCTCTGATGCGTCGATAACATATTTCCATTTACCTTGTGAAAATATAAGAAATACTTAAATAAATTTATAAGGAATGATACTTCAAGCTAGGAAAACTGAGAACCCTATCGCATGGATAATATGGCGAATTCCTAGTAAAAGAGAAGCCAAATCTAACTTGTTACAAGACTTTCTTAAACTTTCAATGCACAAGGTTATACTATAATAATAATAATTTATTTTTAAGGTCACGGCCAAGCCAGCATATCAAATTGGTGTATGAGACCCTCTTGTTTGTAAGACAAGGAACTCCCTTTCACCTAACGATTTGACTGGTAAAGTCTACAAAGATATACATACCCTACCCCTTTATGGAACTACATAACCTTCAACACACATAGTTATATGACGAAACCTTCAACACACAGAGTTATACATAACACACACCATCGATTTCATGAACTTAGTTAATGATAGAAACAATTTTGATTGAAAACTATAGTTGGATTCGACTTACTTTTCTATTATAACCGTTCTCATTAGAAACCTCGTCATTGCATAGGCTTTCACTAAGCAGTGATATCGTTTAGTCTCATATTAATTTGGTATACTAACACATGAGAAAGGTTTAATTCTCTATGATAGTTTCATTTTATCTCATGATGGAAACTAAACTAAGATTCAACACCATTATTGTATCAATTAGTTGTGGAAGAATCCAGAATAATTATTACATATACCTCATTCTCTTTTACCACCGTAAGTTGTGTAGAATATATACAAGACAAGATTGTGGCATTAGTTAGAATAATATTTTTCCAACGAGTTCCAAACACTGACTCATGGGATTCTTCAATTAAGAAGATTGACGCTTCATTAGATTTTAACTCAAAGTGTGTTATCATAAACCTGTTTAAATTTTACCTATCCGTTTATGGATTGTTTTTTTTTTTAAATAAAAAAGGGGGGTATTTCCTTATTAATGCGTTGTCACTGTACAAAATTTATATATGTCACTTGCATGCCACCTGTTCCACCAAACTAGTGGAAATCGAAATAGGTGGCAGCCAATTGTTCTTTCAACCAAAAAGGGAAGCCTCCACTTGCCCTGCCATTTTTTAGGGAACCAGAGTAGGGGGCAGCTGGTAGAGATGACAAATCTATATGGGAATACTAGACATACTAACAAAATCTTAAAATTAAAACTAGGCAAAAAACTGAACATAGTACCAGACACCAGGTTGACAAGAAGAAAACTCCATCACCATGCCGGTGAGGCTTAGAGAATTGTGAAAAATTAAACATTAGAGGGGCTATGAGAACAGTGGAACCTACCATCCGGAGAGCCACTATGAAGGGTATCATCGTTGGGTTTGAGCACGTAGGGTTGTGCGTAGGTCGAACACCTCTGCTTTGTTGGCGTATTCGAGAAGGCATCGAACAACATGTTGATGCGGATATTGATAAGGGTGTGTCGATGGAGTTGCTCCATCATATAACCTCTAATTTCAAAAATAATCTCCAACTGCTCCAAGCTGAAGAGGCTGGGTGGAGTCTGGTCGCAATCCTCAACTAGGTTCAGTGGTGGAGGCTCAGCCCGACAATCCATCATGGGGATTTCCTCCTGAAAAATTCAAACGACACCATCCATGGCCATTTCTACATCTGTAGCAGCAACAGTGGTGTTGGGGCTATCATGGGCATCCGAGGCTGTGTAGAGGAGGGACTCTGGTGGAACCTGAATTGGTTCCTCTGGGAATTCCTCCTCCGCGAAGGCCATTGAAGGCGTATATGGACGCATAATTAGCTGAGTCTAGGCTATGGACATAGCCCTCTCCAAATTGGCCAAGCATATATGCCTTGCCGCATGACTGTACTAAGAATGACCTTGTCTGGGTTTTCCTCTCTCTCTCGACATGGTGGAGCTTGGAGGTTGAAGAAATTTGCATATGAGGCCAGAGAGAACCGACTGGACCAAAACCAAATTTCCAAGCAGAGAAAGGAGACAGAGCACTGAGGTGAAGTGGTGAATGCCATGGCCGATCTAGATAGTTAACCGAGGGGTGGATATGACCGCTCTTCTACCTCACATACCTAATGTCACCCTCCTACAATTAATTGTCGAGGCCGCCATTAATCTTGCATGGGGAAGATGTCCTCCCTCCCTTTGGAGGCACTTATGGTCATCCTCCATCCAAGAATAAGCATTGGGGTGGTGATCGACCATATTTATGACAAGTTATGTGAGGGGGTTGCGTGGACTCCCCTAGGCTATGTGTCACCCCATCCAGGGCATCCATTTATATATTGTTAACACGAGGCTATAAAATAATTTATATATCCTATAAATAATTTTAAATTGTTTTCACAACTAATTTATTAATAAACAAAGATTTCTATGGAAATAATGTGCGAGTAAAAAATCTAATTCTAATTATATATATATATATATATATATATTTACACACATGAATGTGGAAGTAAAGATTCTTTCATGATTATAATTATGCCGAAAGGCGTACACCTATTGACAATGGGCAGATTTAATAGGGGTTTAGTGCTTAATAAGTTTTCTATGGACAGGATTAAATATGGCTAGAATATTCTTAGTAGTCACACAAAATAAATGGATGTGATTTCAATCATTAACTTCCTAGCTATTATAAAGACATCAGTTTATGTGTTTACTTTTTTACATTTACCTAATCATATTTAAAAATTACTTTGATAGCTAACTGATTGCCACGTAAGTGATTAACAGAAATTAAAATATTAACACCAGATAAATCAAGCCCAACAGTTTATTTGTTAATAGATAATAAAATTTAATATATTCTTTTAAAGATTCATTTCATCTTCTCAGCCTTTCGGCGTTCACCAATAGCTATTTTGTTGCTGTGCTAGTAAATAATCATGACATCAATAAGTTCTAGAATTGAACTTCTCTCATATTTTCTCTTATATTTTATGATGATTGTGAAAAATGAAATTTTTATATGAGCATACTTCATGATTAAAAAATAAATAAATGTAAGAAGAGAACACACATTAGTTGTATTAAATTTAAAATGTGGGAGATATTCTTAAAACAATATGTTCTGATTAGATTTTAAATGTGGAATATATAGATAACCTAAAGTATTTAAATTCATATTAACTTAGTATAGGTGTTACTAATTTAATAAGCTTTTTTCCCATGTAATAAAAAAATATTTGCATAACTTTACTTGTACAATCTTATGGAAAAATGTGTAATTTTGAGCATTCTTATAACGATAGATAGAAACATTTATGTATACATTGTTAATTTAATTAAGTATTTAGACGTATCTTTTAACATGAGAGGTTAACAGTGAGTGAGGGTGTTATATATGGTATCAAATCAATGTTATTATCATTTATTGAAGTAAATTAAATTTAAATTAATCAAATTCAAATTTTCTTTTCATATCAGGTAATATGGATAAAAGAGAAAGGAGGGGTAGGGAAATAAGAGGACGAGGTCGATGTCTACCTCTACCACACCTTACACCTCCTCACTCCTTGCTTAGGGAAGAGGAACATGTTCAATAACCATGACATGCACTTTATGGAGAGGTGATCACTGTGATGCATTTATTCAGAGGATGCCTGATGCACTAATGATCATATTGGAAAGAGAAGAGGCAAGAGTTTTTGTGCATGCCGAAGGATCACACAATCTTGTAAGTAATGACATGCATATAGAACTAAAAAAATAAATTTCTAGAGTTTTGTGGTTTTATAGATGGACAGGTAGCTGAAGCATGGTTGGAAAATATGATAATGTGTTTTGTTTTAGGGATTACACCTCAAATCTCAAAGTACATATGGGAATATTATAGCTAAAGAGAAGTGCCTTACTTCGGTGGAAGATCCTATTTCCACAATTAGGAATGTATGTGTCTAAAATTTTATTAGAATTATTTGAGGAGAATTTGAAAGAATGTTATCACTTTGACGAATTTATTGAAAGTCAAATGAATGAGTTTAACTCATTAAGAAAAAACAATAGGTTGGTTCCTAAATTTGAGGCTAGGTTCATGGAACTATTGAGATATGCACCACATATGAATAAATACAAGTTGTGGGCCAACAAGTTTGTGTATGGCCTAAATTATAACATTAGATCCAAGATGAGAATATTGATGCCTTGTACTTTGCATGAGGTAGTTTAGAGGGCTATAATAGTTGATGATGAACTTGTGGGTGGTGGTCCATTTACGCCATTGAGACCTTTAGGGTCAGGAGGACAAGTATAGGCATCAAAGTTAGCTAGTACATCAAGACCTATAAAAAAACATAGGAATGTGCCGAGGGGACCAATGATGAGTACTTAGAGATGAACAACATGGAGCCAAAGGTGTCCATTCCAACACCCAATGCACTAGACTTGATCGACATAACAAAGTAGTAGACCCACCTTTTTCCAGTTAGGAAGTCATAGCCAACCTCCTAAGAGGAGGTGTTGAATATATGTAGGACCACATTTTCATAGAGAGTATTTGTGTGCATAGAGTGGATTTAGTAAGGAGAAGAATCATAGTACAGTGGGTGATTTGGGTAAAGTTCATTGGATCCATATTGTTGTGAACAATTGCCAAGATGAGCATCAATCCACTGTAATGGAGACATCAGGTAAGATTAATAATATTAGTTTTCAATATTTATAGATCCAGGAGAAACAAAAAGTTTTATTTCCCATAACGCATTGTTAAAATCAAAGATGATGGCAACAAATCAAGAATATTTTAGTCAAGTAGAGACGGATTCCATAATTAAGTAAGATGTAGGGAATTCAACTAAGGATTGTGCGATTTATTTATATGCATGTGTAACCCAAGTGTCGTTGTATTCGACTATTTTGGGATCTTATGATATAGTATAGGAATGGACCCATTAGAGTCATAAAGAAGTATTAGACTCACGGGGACTTCACCTTGTTGACCAGTATCTTGTCATGTTCATTCATAAAGGGGGTTTTAAATTGTGAAAAATAGAAATAATATATTGTAGGTATTTTGGAGGTTGAGGGGGGGAGATGTGCGGTATGGTGGGGTTTATACATATTGGGGGGTATAAAAAGGGTATTTGGTAAAATTTTGTGTTTTTTTAATTATTGGAAAGATTTATTGGGAGGGAGGTTCAACAAAAGGATTTTGGGAAGTATTTATCAATATCTAGTGAATTCGAGGTATTTTTTAATATCTCACAAACACACGTGCTATGTCACAGGTTTACTGAGTGCAAAACTCATGATTAGAATATAAGAATAACAAGCTTCATTAGAGAAAATTTGGGGTATAAAAGGAACCTCATAAAAAAAATATTTGTTGATAAGTTGAAATTCAAAATCACTAGAGTTTCAAGAAATTAGGTCAACGATAATTGTTGAGTTGGATCTATAGAAGTCAAAGATGATTATGTGTCATATTTTTATTTGGAAATATTTAACTACATATAAATATCACATTGATTAAATTGTTGGTAATATCATCTCGAGATATGATAAATATTTTTTAAATTATAAAAATAGAGTATTTTATATTATCGCTACTTCAAGTCCTTAAAAAATAAATTTCACATTAATTAAAATGATAATGAAGTCACCTTAAGTTATTTAATGTACCTCAGAATTATATATATATAACTAATTTATATAATATGGTATATATTACATTATATAACAATACATACAACAAACTTATTATATATCATATAACTAACAAATATATATTATATATAACAAGAAATATAATAATATATGATGATGATGATGATGATGATGATGATTAACATCCACTAAGACCGAATTGGTCTATCATACCTTAAGAAGGTAAGGGATTACTTGCAATTCTTTATAATTTTGTTTCTGTGCTCGAAAAGCATTAAGAGAATCTTTCCAAGATCACCATAATTTTGTTGAGTTAAAGGGTTAGGAAGGTTGGCAGTGTGACAAATATTTTGAAATTGAGATCTAATATGGGTATAGGATGGACAATATAAGAGAAATTTATTTTCATCTTCAACCTTCTTAGTGTCACAAAGGTGACACACTCTTTCATCCCAGGGCATTTTAGGAATTGAACAATGTCTAGTTTCACTATGGAGCTCGTGATAATTTATTCTTATCTTGGAAATGTTTTTTTTTTCTTTACACTTGTAAAAATAGAGAGATAATTTTGATCTTCTAGATTGGGGCTGATTACATCCTTATAATACCTTAATTTTCATTTTTCCTCTAACTCTTTATCACACCACATTTTCTCAAATTTTGATTTGATGATATTTTTAATAGTATCCTCATTCTGTAAAATGGTGTCTTCCATGATTCCCCAATAGTTTAGCCAAGACTGGGCATCTATATGTTAGCCTTTCTTGAGTCTATGGTGGATACGACTAGATTTTGAAGCAATTTTAGGAAGCCTCTTGTCTTCCATGTTTTTTAACTTGTTATTATACATTAGGTATCTATTCATAGTTGTGATCTAAATGGGGGAAAGGCTTGCCTCTAAGAGGAGGATGGGATAAGGAATATTTCCTTTAATTTTTAGGTTATAGGTTATAAAATTCGTTTGTATTTTCTCTATCTTTCTCCAGGATTCACGAGAGATACTACATCCCTAGAATTCACATCCATAAAGAATAACAAGTGTAAAAAGAGTCTCAAAGACGAGTTTCTTCTTATACCATATCCAAATACTTACTGATTTACAATATATATAATCATACATATAATATAATAACAATGATTTTCTTTTCCTAAGGAAATGTACTCAGGAAAAACTCTCTGAATACTTCCCCGTGATCCATGGATGTTAAGCGGGGTAAACTTTCGGCCCTGATTACAGGGTCTCACCCTAGGGGAATCAAGAGAGTCGAACCCATGACCAATAACAACCATGATAAACCCATGTATGGCTTTAGACCAATTGAGCTAACCCTCGGGGGTAATATAATGACAATGACTATAATATAATCATGAATATAATATTATTATATAACTAACT
>ML783805.1:137010-195646 GCA_009831015.1 Picea engelmannii
TATATATATATATATATATGATATATTAATTTTTTATTATTTATATAACAACTAACTAATATAATAATATTACATAATATTATATCATTTATTGAGTGTGAATATAAACATTTTATTATTATTTTTAACCCTCATCTCGTAATTATATACTAACCAAACTTACTTAGCAAAAATTATTAATGAGACAATGTAGATTAACCTTCACTAGATAACATCTCTAAATTAGTGTGACATGTCATATGAGTAGTGTGGCATGACATATGCTTTTACTATTTTAACATTTTCCTTAGGAGACCCATTTTAGACCCCAAATTTACTCTAATGTATTGTGTAGATGACATGGGTCATAAAATAATTTTAGTCAGGATGAATGGATGAGTGTCATTAAGATTCATCTAAGTCTTTCAATTGAAAAAAAGTATGAGAAAATGATGTAAATTATGTGTCGTAACAACTATGAAAAAAAATAATGCTATAATGAATTTAGAACAATATCTAGTGTTATCAGAGTTTTCAAATGTTTTTCCATAGGAATTATTGGGATTACTGGCTAAGAGGGAATTGGAGTTCACAATTTAACTTAAATTGGAAACTAAACCTATAACAAAGGCTCCTTACTGTATGACGATTCCAAAGTTACAAGAGTTGAAGATGCACCTCCAAGAAATTCTATATTTTGGATTTATATGTCCAAGTATATCACCATGGGGAGAATCAATAATATTCATAAAGACAAAAGATGGGTCATGGAGATTTGTATTAACTATTGACAATTAAACAAAGAAACAGTGAAGAATCAATATCCATTGCCTAGAATTAATGATTTATTTGACCAAAAGAAAGGAGCTAAAGTATTTTCTAAGATATATTTAAGATTGGGATATCATCCACTGAGAATAAAGGAAGAAGGTATTCTCAAGATTAAATTTAATACATGGTTTGGGAATTATGAATTTGTAGTATTACCTTTTGGATTGATGAATGTACCTAGAGTATTTATGAGTTTAATGAATGGATTATTCCAACAATACTTTTACAAGTTTGTGCAAAAGGTTTTGGACGATATTTTGATATTTTTTTGTACATTGAAGGAGCATGAAGAACATCTAAGACATGTATTACAATGTCTTAGAGAGCATAAGTTATATGGAAAAATTTCTAAATGCTCATTTTATGAGTCAAAGATTCACTACTTGGGACATATAATTTCAGGAGAAGGAATCATGGTAGACTTGATAAAATAGAAAGAAATTATGGAATAACCGATGCCTACTAACATACATGAAGTACATATTTTTATGGGATTGACCAGATATTATGGAATGTTTGTAGAAGGATTTTTGAAGAAAGCAAATCCTAAGAAAATAATAAGAAATTTATATGGACAAAACAGTGCAAGGAAGCACTTAAAAAACTTAAAAATTGTTGACAAAAATCCTATTTTGAAAGTACCAATCATGGATCAAGATTTTTTAGTATGTATAGATGCATCGAAGGAAGGATTAGGTGTATTACTAATGCAAGAAGGTACAGTGTTTGCCTGAACTTTAAGAAAACATTGATTAGATGAATAAAATTACATGATGCATGATTTGGAACTTGTGGTGATCATTTAAGCATTAAGAATTTAGAGGCATTATCTAGTTGAAAGGAAATTTGAGTTGAAAACATATCATCATGGACTTCAACACATATTTATAAGACTAATTTAAATGCTACATAGAGGAGGTGGTCAGAATTATTAAGTGAGTATGATTTCAACCTATCATACATTAAATGAACAATAAATAGAGTGGCAGATGCTTTGAGTCACATGCCATGTTTCTTCTCAATTATGTCATTAAAGACGAATTTATGAGAAAAAAGTTGAAGTTACAATTAGAAGATGAAGGGTACAATGAATTTAAATTGGAAATAGAGAATAAAATAATGAGAATTCCAAAATATGAAGGATGTGCCTTGGATGACGACAACTTACTGTTATTTTATGGAAGGATATATGTACCAATAAATGATGAAATTCATGATTTGATAGTTTAAAAAGCTCATAGGGAATTTTATAAGGCTCCTCCAAGATTCGAGAAAATGAATGTGTACCTAAAACCGTTATTCAATTGTAAAGGAATGAGGAAGGCTATAGTTAAGTTTATAGCTATATGTCTTGAGTGTTAGCAAGTGAAGAATGAACATTCACATCTGGTAGTATTTTTGCAGCCACATGTGATACCAAAATCAAAATGGGAAGTGATTTAAATGGATTTCATTGTTCAATTATTGATGACATCAAGAAGATACGATTATGTATTTGTGGTAGTACACACTTTGAAAAAAGTGCACACTTTATCCAAATAAAGACTACTTATCAAGCATCGAAGATTGAAAGCGTGTTTATTAATGAGATAGTAAGGTTACATGGAATTCCAAAGAATACAATCTCAAATAAAGGATCAATATTTATGGGAATATTTTGGACTATTTTCCAAGAAGCATTTGGAACACAAATTAATTTCAATACAACATACCACCCAGAGATTGATGGAAAAATTGAAATAATAAATCAAACATTGTAAAATATATTACATATGGATGTGATGGATCAACAATAATGCTAGGAATAATTTTTACCTCTTTTGGAATTTGTGTATAATAATAGTTATCAAATTTCGACAAAGATGACCCCATTCAAAATTTTGTATAATAGACCATGTAGGACACCTCTTAGTTGGGATAGGATAGAGAATAGAGTCGTGGTTGGACAAAAAATAATCCAAGATGATCTGTAAATTTCCATGAATATTTCACTGGACAATTTGTCACAACATATCTAATAAAATATTGAAATCTTTACTATGAAGGTTAATTTTCCTTTAGATCTAAGACTCTTTGATGTCTAGTTTTCTACTTAAAAAGTATGAAATAGTTCAAATGCAAAAAATAGAGAACATAAATAAATACACACACCATCCACAAATAAACACAAGATATGACCTAGGAAACCCAATATGGGATAACGCTATAAGGTGCGGTTGCTCTACTCTCTTTTCTTCAAATGTATCTATGAAGAAAGAGACACTCTTTGTGGAGTTTAATTTGACATTGTGGCCTGTATAGATGCTACATAATATCTCCTCCTCTATTAGGCTCATAGAATACCACTCTCAAATGTTTTTCTCAGCTATGGAACAAGATACAATGCAAAAGAATGGAACCCCTTCTCCTCCTACTGGCCTAGTATTTAACATAGCCCAATAGTCATCTAGGGTTAGGGTTTTGACTTCCTCAACCCTCAATTGTGATAAGGTTTTGGAACTTATAGAATATTCTTGAAATTACTCGTGTGGTTAGCTCCATATTCATGTGTAATGAGGGTTGATGTGGCATCCTCTCGTACCATGGTGGTCAACACGACAGGTTAACTTGTAGGAGGCATAACTTTTTCATATGAGCTCTAATTGACATGAAGTTTGCACAATTGGAAAGGTATTGACGTGTAGAATAGCGTTACAAAGTCAATTTTGTTGTTGGAAAAGTTTTTACCCCCCCAAATTCCATTTGATTCCTTAAAATGGCTTTAGAAGGTTTCAAACCCCGATTTTCCAAATTGGGACTGCCATTAAAATGACCTTGCAAGTTGATTCCTTCAATTTTTTCCACTCTGAAAGAATCAAGATAGATGAAAAAAAAATTAGTGATTCAATCTGGATGACAATAAATGGAAGAACAAATGAAAATTATTAAGGGAAGATTGAAGGAAGCACATGATAGACAAAAGAGTTATGTGAATGCACATAAAGTTGATAGAAATTACAAAGTTGGGGACAAAGTATTCTTTTAGGTGAGACCACAAAAGAGCTCAATTAAATTTGGCAATGGAGATGATTTTTCTCCATGATATGTGGGACCATTTTAAATTCTTGAAAGAAAGGGACTAGTTACCTATTGTCTTGAATTTCCATCATTATTAGATTATATGCATGATGTTTTTCATGTATCTGTGTTATGTCATTATATTTTAGATCCTTCTCATGTGATTTATTTGAATTATTTGCAAATGTTGGATGAGGGGGTTCCGATGGTTGAACCCATCCACATTTTTTACTATCACACTCGATTCTACTATAGTCCCAATTATGCAACTTGGGAGGATACAACTGAAATGTGTCAACGATTTCCATACTTATTATAGAACTTTGGGATTAAATTCCCTGAATAGAGGTGTATGTAGTGCACCATTTATTTCTACTTGTTTGATATTCTAATATTATTATTTGAGGGTATTTGTTTGTAAATGACATAGTTTATTGATTTGTATTTTGATGATGGAACTCAAACTTTTAAATTCTGTGATTGGTTTTAAACTATGATTTTGAATGTGTTCATTTGAATGCTTATAATATAGATAAATTAAATGTGATGATATAGATACATGTAACCATAATGATATGGGTTAATTTAAATGAGATTATATAGATAAATTATATGTGCATTGAAATGGCATAATTGATATTGTTGATTCATATAGTTATGACACATTAAAATGGAAAATGTTGGATACATTAATTTTTATATTTTACTAACGGTTTTCCCAGTGTGATAATAAACCACATGTATATATTGACATGGGATTGTGTCAACATTATAATAAACTCTAGATTGAGTCATGGTACCCAAAAGTGTTATATGATTATTATTATTTTTTGATTTTGATTATGAAATAATTTGATGTGTTGATTGTAGTGTGTGTAGGCATAGGGAATATGATTTCTAATCAATCCACATATGACTAATGAGGTTGTATAGAAGAGTACAAGGCACTATTATGAGAGGAGAAACAATATTTATGTTTTCACCTATTAACACTCCTTTTTAGTGAATTGGGTTGAAAAGATGGTGACTCTTTTACTTAGATATGAATGTTTCCATGAGGGTAGGCTGCAGATGTGATCACTTACAAGGTTTGAATGAGGAGCACACAATAAGGTGATAACCTTATTCCTCAGTGGTCACTAGTCTATCAACAAGGGTGACATAGATTGAGTTAATAGAGTCTCAATAGTTGCACCATTTCTCTCACCAAAAACGTTGGATGCTTGAAGGGCATGTGAAACATGACACCCTTTGAACGTAGAGAAGAAACATGACACCCTTGGTATCCATTATGAGTTATCAAGTATATATTAAAATAATATTGATTGAAAAATATAAAAGAGGATTACCTTAGTATGCATATTTTATTTAAATAAGAAAATAATCATATAGTTTATGCATTTTATATAAAGAGAAAAGTTAAATTAAATGATAGTAATGTGAATGCGCATATAGATTATAAGTATCTCATAACAAGAGAAATGATTCAAGTTAATTAGAATTTATTTAGAAAAAATAAATACATTCTAGGAATCTACATGAAATGAAAATTAAGCAATTATTAATTAGCTAAAACTAATTACTAGTGCACCCATAAATCAAGGAGAAGAAAGAGGAACAATAATTTAAATTCAAAAGAAGTGTGGAAAAAGAAAAGTGGGTTGGGAAAGGCAGAACTTAAAGAGACCTAATAAATAACTAAAATAGAAACTCCATGTGCACCCACTAAAACAAGAAACAAAGAGGAAATCAAGGGAACACCTAAGAGTGAAAATAAAAAATGTGGAAGTTGGGTGAGGATAATTAACTATTTTATAATTTTAAATAGGTAATTACTTGTGCTTGTGCATGTGAGTGACATATGGGTGGGTGAATAATAAATAATTACTACTTTTGTAAATTATAATATTGCATGAGTTGAGCAAGTGGCTTGAGCCACATAACGTATAATATGAAAGCTTGAGATAAGAATAAAACACTTTTTGTACCCTAAGTGAAATTTTTATTGATGATTTTTGAGAGTTTGTTCCAGTAAAATGT
The DNA here is from genome assembly GCA_009831015.1 of Picea engelmannii. Taxonomy (NCBI): domain Eukaryota; kingdom Viridiplantae; phylum Streptophyta; class Pinopsida; order Pinales; family Pinaceae; genus Picea; species Picea engelmannii. Next base: position 142,918 of record ML783805.1, read on the forward strand.
GGAGATTTTCTTCCAAAGCTTAGCAACTTCACACTTCTCTTATTACTAGATTAATACCTTTTATAACAATCCCATTGTGACTTGGGGGTCCTTGGGGAAGGAGAGTACCCATTGGAGTTAGTAGGAAGGTCAACTAGTGGACCATCAAAGATCGGTAAATGGATGGAATACAATGTTCAAAGGTGTAACTCAAACCTTGAAAATTCAAGAAATCAACTCTACAATAATTCTTGCAAAAGTTTATTTGAAAAATATTGTGGTAAAGATTATGAAAAATATAAACGGTTTGGTATTGTGTACTTGAGTAATGAATGAATTGTGTGAGTTGTAAACACTTTATGCAATAAATTCATATGTTATGTATTTTATTTTTCACCCAAATTATAATGCCAAAAATGACGACTTCGCTCTACTTCCAAATTTGTGTATAATCTGGTTATCTACATATAGTAAATAACATGTTTTAAATCAATTAGCATAACATATTTGGATATAATTTTATAAGGAATTCATGGAATATTAGTTGTGCTTGGTTAACATGTTATATCCATGTATTCTTCAAATGTTCGTCCATTGACGTTGACATTGAATATGCTGTCAAAAATTTTATTTTTGTTCAGAATTAAGAAACAAGATCATATGTTTCCATGTCCATACAAAATAGGGAAGAATCTTATGAAGAATTCTACTTATTCTAAATAGATTTTTTTTTAAGTTAATATGGAAGAATCTTGTGAAGAATTCTACTTCTTTCGAATTGATTTTTTTTTTTTTTTAAGTTTTAAGTCTTTGAACTGAAACAATGCTAGGATTTTTTAAGAAATATAGAAACAATAATGACATACACATAATAAACAAAGATTTATTCTAGACAATTTTAATCGGGAAAACCAATAAATCTTAGGGCCACACTTCAATCTTCTTCATTATATTAACTATAACATTCACAACACAATATATAGGAATCTTCTGGCATCCAAAACTCTAATCCGTTAACTTGGGTTAGATTACAACCCTAATTCCTTATTCAGAATTAGATTACAATGGGCCAAAAAGATGACAAAAAAAACCCCAAAATTTTTAGTCGGGGGCTCTCGCCCCTTAACCTTGGATAAAGGAGGCCTAGTCGATGCCCCCAATGTAGGTGAACAAAAGGTGCATATAAACATGCAAATAATATAACACATTTCCAACATTTCACTCCATATCCAAATCTGATCTATCTGGTCTATGTGTGCGTAGAAAAAGAACTTTGAAAAGATGATAACTAATCATTGGAATCCATGTAAGGCACAAGGTAGCGTAGGGAAGTGATCTAAGTTTGATCGCTTAGTTTGTTGTAATACAAGGAAATATATATTATATACACCATGAGGTTCATGCTCTGCATGTGGAGTAGGAATAAATTTGGTTATCCCCTATGTAAAATCCTTCTACTATTAGATATATAGAGGTGAACTCTCACTCTGTAAGCATTACAAATAATTGCAAGAAAAAGGCTAATATGCATGTGTTATATAACGATACTTGTTTTTCCTTGTCTTTTTATTATGCATAAACTTGTACACTTTCACCTGGTTAATTATTTTATAAATGCGAAGACAAAAAAAATGCTCTCTATATTGAACAAAGTAAAGCAATAATGTTTAGTATTCCTTTGATGCATTCATAACATATTTCCATTTACCTTGTGAAAATAGAAGAAATACTTAAATAAATTTATAATTAATGATACTTCGAGCTAGGGAAACCGAGAACCCTATCGCATGGATAATATAGAAAATTCCTTGATCCAGGTGGATATTGGTGGCCACCCACCTATTCCAATTGGCTCATCTTGACAGTTTTTACTTCAACATGTTTCTCTATAATGATGACATTTATTTGTAATTATGGGTTTGTACTTCTGGGGATGTCCTAAATCCATACACAGTATCCAGGTGGATATTAGTGGTTGCTCACCTATTCAAAATGGCTTATTTTGGAAGTTTTCATGTCAGTACATCTTTCTGTACTTCTAGGGTCGTTTTGGGGCCCTAAGCAATGTTTTTTTGGATTTCCACAGTCAAACTGTAGACAGAGTCAAAGTTTGATAGAAGAATGTGTAGTTCTCTAACATACCTTTCCAACGGGATATCACGTGCTTAAAACAGAGGTTGTATGCAAAAGTTGTGAACCCAGGAAGTTGAGGTACCAATTTACCCATCGGGGCCCACATAACTTTTGGCATTTCATCTCCTAGGGATAGGTTTTTGGATGTCTAGGGTTTTGGCATTCATGAGTAATGTTAAAAAGGTATCTGGAGCCTCATTGTAATCATTCTTCTTAGATGAATGTGCTTAGAAGCCACTTCTCTTCTCAGAGATAGTTACCACCATTCAAGCAAGTTGTTTTCGATTTTGCAGTTTTTGTAACATCCCACTCTACTGAGAACGTGTTATCGACTTATTTTTTAGGACACTTACGTGCAAATGATCCAGTTATAGTACAATGTTATTTTTTTTACTATGAATTCTACATAGTGATGTTTATGGCTTCTGATTTATTGTTAATTGATATATGTATTTACAGATGCTATTGGCGAGTTTACCTGAGTGTGCATGACACGTGACAGATTATAGATGTTGATGGCATCAATGGACTTCCTTGGACTCCTGATTTAGTCATGGAGTGGATTGTATTGGTTTGAGTATTTTGTTTATGCATATGTGACATATGATTGATTATACTATGATTTTGTAAATGGATCATTGACATTGTTTCGTCGATGGATGCAAGCTGAGAATTCTTGCTAATCTGACTCACATAAGGAGTAAAGGTGCCATGCATAGAAAACCAGACATTGAGGGAGAGGTGTGGCAGAGCCCCTGTCACAACCTACTAGCACTCCCGTTGTGGCTCAAATTTAGGTTAACGATTACCTAGTTCAAGAGATCCACAATGTCATGAGGGTGGACTAAGACAGTCGCTCACGAATATTTCTAAGGGGCACACAATAAGGCTGAGTCCTTATTCCTTAGAAGCCCTTAGTCTCTCAAAAGGTCAACTGAGTGGAGTGTTGAATCCAAGGGTTGGACAACTACTAAAACCATTCAAAAGGCGAGTGGCACCCTTGGAGCATGAGAGTGCGTCTTGAAGGGCACGCCACATGATTAAAAACTTGAGTCAATGAATCTAGGTAGCCTAGAAAACATTGAATTGATTTGACATTGTCGTATTTAAAATAATTAATTAATGAGTAATTTTATTAATTATAAATCCCCATAAAAGTCTAATCCTATTCTAAGACAAAGCCTAACTCTAATTTTAGTTAGGGGACTAAAATAAAATGTCAAATAAAATAAAAGATTAGAGATAAATCAATCTAAATAAAAGTGATATAAATCTAAGGAGTTGATATAATGTACATGTGTGCAAGAAAATATTAAAATGGAATTTTAAAATAAGAAAGAAATAAAGTGTGAGAGAATAGGTGTACACATAGAATGGTATATAGAGTCTAGATACCACTAGTCTAACTAGAAGAAGACTCATATTTTAACTCTAACTCAGATTTAGTGAGGAGACAATCATTAAATGTGAATTTGGGGAATAAAGAGACAACTAAGAGCGATTTAAGGAACACATTTAGGAAATGTGAGGGAAATTGACTTTTAATTAAAATAAAATATGTAATTACTTGTGCAACTTGGGGAGAGGGTGACAAGTGTGAGGGTGAATAATCCTAATTTATTAATTAAAAAGAAAATCAATTGTGCATGTGGGCATGCGTCAGGAAGGAAACTCCTATAACGAAAATGGTCTATATGGGAATAGGGATCACTAGTTATTGGTAAAGTTATGCTACCAAAATAATTTGACTGGTTTTACTTGTGAGAATTACTACAACCACACGTCATTCCAGAATTACTATAGCCACACGTTGTTCATCAAGTGAAAGATGAACATAGACATCCGACAGGATTACGACAACCACACGTCATTCTATAATTGAAATGAGAGGTCATTTCGATGGACTTTATAGTTGGATTTCCACTGACGGAAAGGAGACATGACTTAATTTTCATGGTAGTTGATACTCAGACGAAGAGTGCACATTTTATTCCTTTACGTAAGACGTATCAGGTGCTAGACATAGCTATAGTTTTTGTCAATGAGATTATAAGGTTACATGGTGTACAAATAAGGATCATATCTGATCGAGGATCAATGTTTACATGACGATTTTGGATTAGTTTCCAAGAGGCTTTGGGAAAACAACTGAACTTTAGTACAACATATCACCCTGAGACAGATGGGAAGACATAAAAAACGAACCAAATTTTGGAAGAAATGTTGAGTATGTATGTAATGGACCAACAAAAATGTTGGAAATATTTTTTGCCACTAGTAGATTTTGTGTACAACAAAAACTATCAAAGTACCATTAAAGTGGCATGGTTTGAGTTTCTTTATGGGTAACTATGTCAGACACCATTGAGCTGGGATCGAATTGAGGATAGGATCCTGGTAGGACCATAAGTGATTCAAGAAATGGAAGAACAAACACAATCGATAAGACAAGGGATAAAGAAGTGCAATATGGACATAAGAGTTATGTTGATGTGCATCATGTTGACTGCATTTATGAAGTTGGAGATCGAGTTTTCTTGCGGGTGAAATTGCACAAGAGTTTGACCAAGTTCAGAAAAAGTGCTAAAATCTCTCCTAGGTTTGTGGGACCTTTCTAAGTTGTGGAAAAGAAAGGACCCGTGGCCTATCAACTAGCCTTGCCTGATTATTTGAGGCATATGCACGATGTTTTTCACGTATATGTTTGAGACATTATGATAGTGATCCTAAACATGTGATTGACATGAGTTATTTACATGTGTTGAATGAGGGTGCTATTACGGCTGAGCCAATCCGCATTATGGACCATCGCGTTCGACAAGTATTGTGCCAAATAGTCGATTAGGTCAAGGTCCAGTGGGAGAATTATAGTCTGCACTCGGCTACTGAGAGGATGCATATGATATGCGTCATCAATTTTCTTACTTGTTTGATAGATTAGACATATAGATCTTGTCAGATAATTTTTACTGTATTTTATATATTGTACAACTTCATGACGAAGTTTAAAACAAGAGGGGGTGTATTTAACATCCCTCTCTATTGAGCACATGTTATCGACTTATTTTTTACGACACTTGCGTGCAAGTGATCTGATTATAGTACAATGTTATTTGTTTCAACTATGGATTCTACATGATGATGTTGACGGGTTGTGATTTATTGTTAATTGATATGTTTATTGACAGATGCTATTGACGAGTTTACCTGAGTGTGCAAGACACGTGATAGATTATAGATGATGATGTCATCAATGAACCTCCTTGGACTCTAGATTGAGTCAAGGAGTGGATTGTATTGGTTTAAGTATTTCATTTATGCATATGTGACATATGATTGATTATAGTATGATTTTGTATATGGATAATTGACAATGTTTCGTCGATGGTTGTAGGCTGACGAATGCTTTCTAATCTGACTCACAAAGAAACAAAGTGTGAGAGAATAGGTGTACACATAGAATGGTATCTAGAGTCTAGCTACCACTAGTCTAACTAGAAGAAGACTCATATTTTAAATCTAACTCAGATTTAGTAAGGAGACAGTCATTAAATGAGAATCTAGGGAATAAAGAGACAACTAAGAGTGATTTAAGGAACACATTTGGGAAATGTGAGGGAAATTGACTTGTAATTAAAATAAAATATGTAATTACTTGTGCAACTTGGGGAGAGGGTGACAAGTGTGATGGTGAATAATCCTTATTTATTAATTAAAAAGCAAATTAATTGTGCATGTGGGAATGTGTCAGTAAGGAAATTCCTATCAAGCAAATGGTCTATATGGGAATAGGGATCAGTGGTTATTGGTAACGTTATGCTGCTAAAATCATTTGACTGGTTTTACTTGTGAGAGTTGGGATACCAAGATTTATATGGAGTGGTGGCTCTACCTTGGGAGGAAAGCTCACAGCTAGAGTATTTTTGGTTTGTGTGTGCTTGGCCCCTTTTTGGCTCAGGGGGATAAGGGGGAAGAAGAGTACCCCTAGCATTGGCTGGGAGGTACTGGTAAAATCTCCATGATTAGCAAGTGGGAGGAAGGAAGGAACACATTTTGTTGAAGAACATCTTCGACTTCATCGTCTTCAGTTATGGTATTGTTATTGACTTCTATAGTTTTAACAAGTTAACATTTTATAGATATTCTCTAGAAATATTTCTATAAACTATATATTATTTTTGATATTGAATTGGCGAATTCCTGATGGATTTCTATGTAATAAAGGAATTTATGGAATGAGATGTCATTCAATTTCTCAACTAAGCATTGGAACAATTGTGTTATCTCTCTTTCCTTATTGCCAATCCTTTGATTCTATTATTCGCTACCATCTAAGATTAACCTTTGGGATTGTTAGAATTTATTGAACCACTGCAATTAGATTCATATATCCATGTACAAGTATTCTTGGTCACTGCCTTCGACTTGCATATCAGAATGTTAAAGTTAAATTATCATTTACATAATGGCGATTGATGTAGTGGAATGGCTTATGTATGGTATGTCGAGGATATTTCCATGTTTTATAAGTTTGGGTCTGGGAAAAATCTTGAAGAAATGATTGACCCATGCGACTAGTGATTCAATGTTAATTTTTCAGAATAAAACTCTGTTTACAGTGTTGTCAAATTTTAGCTTTGAGATTGTTTTCTTTCTGCATTCATTGGATTGAATTGGTAATTGCATAGAACTATTTTATTGATGCTTTGTTCTCGATTTTACCTGACTGTTTGAGAATATATAATCATATCCAGTCTTGGATATCCGATAACCCTTCATATCGATTTATTACACCCTTCTTGTAAGCATTTCGATGAACTGTGCGTTTAAAAAAAAAAGATAGATCCAGTCTTGCATTGTGCACAATATTTTATCCCTGTGCTCATCCCTCTTCATGGCTCGTGGCTTGGTGATTTTGGGCACGGAGCACTGGGATTGACTATTGTTGTAGTTGGTCTGTGGAACCTTTCCTTTCCATAATCAAATTTGGAATTGGAACTTGAGGTCTAGATGCGTGCATGACCTTTCTTTTCCAAATCGATCTTGAAAATTGATTTTCTAATTCCATGATTCAAAGATTTTCAATATAGACCTGATTTGATGTCTTAGGTTTGCTGTAGATATATGGGTAAATTTGGTAATGGTTATCCTGTAGAGTCTTACAAGTGATTTCCATTTTTTATGTTGAATTTGAAGAATATATGATGTCAAATTTATTCATGAAAACGAATTTTGGGGGCCTCTGCAAATTAATTGATATACTGGATGTTTTTAACTTGATTTCCTACTTTCCAAATCACATTTACTGATTAGGACATTCTTGCACTGTTTCATTTGTTAAAATCCTAAAAATATTTATTTCCTGGGACTCTATCATTGGAATCCATGAACAAAATTTTAGTATCAAAATTTTGGAAACAAAATTGGGGCTACACTGCACTATCCTTTAGAAGTTCTAAATTTGTCAAATAATGAACTATTGTCAAATTCCAACTCCTATTCTTGTGAAATCTTCATTCATTGTCTTTTGATTTAAATCCAATATATCAATATTTCTCTATGTCGACGTCTTAAAGTTTGAATCATTAATGAAATTACTAGTTCAATACCACTTCAAGGATAGTCTATGTATTAACTTACCACCCTCCCTTAAAGCTTAATAATTCATGAAATCTATTCGCTTCTTGTAATTTTAAAATTTGAATTTATCAGAAATTTAGTTATGTTTCGGGGCCAGATCAAGTGCCAGATTAGGTTCCGTATGGAAACGTCTCTCTTGAAAGAAAGAGTGTTAATTAACCTGTTCGTGTTTGGTTTTACCATTTCTAGTTTGTTGATTTTAGTAATGATTTTTCCTCATTTCTAAAATAGTAGTAACATCCCCAGAGATAACTGTGAGAGTGGTGAGTTCATGATTGAATTGATTGTCTTGGCCTATACACGTTCACTCACCTTTCACCTGTTGCTACCACTTCTTGACAGACCCTGCATCAAATTTATTGTCCCTTCCTCTAAGGCTATGCAATTAATAAAATCAATTTTTGTTGCACGTTGAATTAAATTTAAATTATCATAAATTAGTGATGGATCCAGGACTGGATTAAGTGTCAGATTAAGGTCTAGATTGAGTGTTGGAATAAGGTTCGGAACGAGTTCTGTATGGTGTTGTGTATTTGGTGTTGTCCTTCTTTACGAATTAACACCTATTATGTCCACATGTTCGCTGCCACGTTAATGGCAGTCTCACATTTATTGCTATAGTCTAATTTTTATCCTTAGTTCAATGATGGGTAGTTTCACAAAGTTTAACTTCATTAAGGGCACATTTCTATTGAAAGTATATAACTAAGAAATTGCGGTCAATGCTTCCTTATTATAAACCATGATTTTGAAGGGGACAGGTTAACGCCCTTTTATTTTGCAACTCATGTCCTTGATTTCATTTTCACTGTCTTTAAAATTAAATTTTGTTTATCAGAAATTTTGTCGTTTCAAGATCTGGAACAAGTGTCAGATCAAGTTCTATATCAAGTGTCGGATCAGGTGTCAGATCAAGGGTCAGATTATATTTCTAGAATTCTGTTGGTTGAGAGTTTTGCATGTTAACCTTATCACTTAGGTCGGTTCCTTAGTGGACCTATTGGTTACTCTAAAATGAAGTTGTGAAGTGTTTGATTTTCTTTTAATCTCCTTGTGTATATAAGATATGTAATCTAGTATGTAAAACTTAATGTGATTGATCATCTTAGCCTTTATACATGGATTGAAGGTTTGTGTAAGTCCTTATCATTATTTAATATGATGTTGACCTTCTTTAATAATTTTAAATGTTTATGTAATACAAGAAAGCATTGATTTGGATAGGTAAAGTAGCATTTGAATCTTCCTATTGCTCAATAAGGTTTTGAATCTTCTCATGGTTCTTTAAATGGTATGCATACAACTTGAATGCTTATTATTGCTAATTATGATTGATTTCTTATAGTTAAATAAGGTACTTAAAGTGGTATTGAATTTCGTATGCGGTGCTTAAGGAAGACATTAAATCTTCTTATGGGATTTTATGATTGGAAGTGTATCTAGTATTTGAAGTACTTATTAATTCTTAATTAAGATGTATCATGTTAGTAAGGTACATGGTTGAGCTACATAGGAGTTGTATTTATTGCAAATGGTGAAAACTTAATTTCATGCTTGACCTGGACTGAGCCTGATTTGAAAAGATACTAATGAAGATTGAATTAGGTCTTTTCCCACTCCTAAGATTGTACTTATGCTAATGGGTTTCTTATTAACCTTTATGTATTATTATTAATCAAAATTTCCCTTAATCATTACATGAAAGATTTATTAAGTAGAGTCGATTATTATTTGCACTATGATGAATTAATGATTAAGTATGCTGATAATTCTAGTCTTGAATAGCGGTGTATGATTGAATTAATGGGAGTTAGATACTTCCTTGTTCCTCAGAAAAATCACTAATCCTGAGACCTTAAGTAGTCAAAATAATTTCGATGAATCATGGACTTGAGCATCGCTTATGTGTCTTGGAGGTCCTAACCATGCAGGATAGGTTGGGCAGGTAGTTTTTTTATGTTATCATTTTGAGATATGGTTGATTGAATAATAATGATGTTGCTTTCAGTTGATTGCGCAATTATTAATTTATGTATTGATGCATGTCACTTGTACTAACGATTGTTTCAAAAAAAATTATTTACCTATTTGTACATCACTAATTGTTGTCATAATGAAGGGGTCATTATGGTTTTACAGTTTCAACCTATTTTCTTTATTAAATAGAAGTTATTGTTCAATGGATATATGTCGTTTCTCTTTGTATCTTTGTGTTACTGTATTCAATCTATTATTCATTGTTTTCCTCTCATAAATCTGGATCAGTGGTATCAGAGCAGTCTGCTCTTCATTTGTTTTTCTTTGTGCATGTCCCCGACAAGATATGGGTACAAGAAGTTGGGACTAAAACCAGTCAATCCTTTGCAATATCGGCCACATCGAGCCCAACAACAACTCACAGGGGTTGCTAAGAAAGATGATGGAGCATGATATCCGTTTAAACTATTGCTCAAGGAATCCCTTGTGCGACAGAGGAACAAAATGATGGACAACTTTGCAAAGATCCTTCGACGACTGCCCATAGGAGACACATATTCATCAAGTGACCACACAACCCCATTTAAGGTACAAGTAAATTTTGATATTCCATTATTTGAAGGACTGATAAATGTGAATGTTGTAGATAAATGGTTGAATATGCTCGAAGGGTATTTTTTGGTCCACAATTTTTTCGATAGGGAAAATATTACTTTTGCACTCCTTAAGGCAGTCCCCCATGTTAAGGATTGGTGGGATACTTACTCCGAGCAAAGGGCCACATAGGAATATGCAATATTTGTGGTCACCTCCACATGGGATTCCTTCAGGGATGCCATTAAAGAACAATACTACCTTGTTGGAAGCTACAAGGACCAGTACATAAGATGGACCACGTTGTGTCAAGAAGGGACCAGACAGTACCAGATTTCACCAATATTTTCCATATCCTGCACACCAAATTGGGTATCAAAGACTCTGAAAGAAATTTGGTGCTCAAATACCGCAACTATCTACATAGATACATTCAAACAGAAAAGGAGTTTCTGGACATCGCATCATTAGGTGCGGCTTATAGATATGTTGTCAAGAATAAGCATAAAATTAGGAAAAAGAGGTGAGATTTTGGATCTGAAAACTCCTCATAGCCAAAGCAGGGCAAAGGAGGCCCCAACCCACAAAACAAGGGACATAGCAAAGATGGCCACTCTCAGAAAAACTAGTCCAAGCCGCAACCTAAGAAGGGTAATGAGAAGTCGAAGAAGGAAACGAGTAAGTGGTGTGAATACCATAAAATTCCTTGGCACAACACCAAAGAATGTCACTCCAAGAAGTCACTAGTGGCCGGGCTAAAATATTTCGAGTCAGAGGAAGATTATGACTTTGAATAAAATCAAGAAAGAGAGAAGCGGATTATCAATGTCAAACCTAGTTTCACTGTCATTACCACCAAATTCCAACCAATCAAACTAGAAGAACCAGAGGAAGGGGAATGCCTCTTTCACTCACAAATGTGGGTAAAGGGGGCTCCACTTCATTTCATTGTCTATAGAAGCGGTCAAAAGAACCTAATCTCAGTAGAGGTCATCAAGCGGCTGGACCTTCCGATGACACCGCACCCATATCCATACACCATCGGCTGGCTTAGCCAAGGAAGAGATCTCTACGTCAACCAACAATGTCGTTTGTCCTATGACATCAAGCCCTTCAAAGACGAGGTATTGTGTGATATTGCTCCCCTAGAAAATTTTGATGTTATTTTAGGCCAACCATACTTGTGGAAGCGATATGTTGTGTATGAGTCTAGACCCCGCAGTGTTATTATTACTTTGGGTAGACAATTGTATAAGATACCAGAGGTAGCACCACCTACTGTTATTTCTTTAATATATGCTAATAAATGCAATAAGGTCATTTCATAGACCGGGAAGTTTGTCTTGTTTGTGATCCATGCTTGTAGTGAGCAGAAGGTCGCCTCCACATCCGTGACCTCTACACAAAGCCTCTCTTTGTAGTAGAATAAAGTGGACGAGATCGTGGAAGAGTACAGAGACATATTCTCCTTACCCACTGGGGTACTGATGCACTGCCAAGTCAAGCATCCAATTTATCTAACCCTTGATGCACCTTTTCCTAATGGACCATTCTATCGTCACTCGCTGATGGAAAATGATGAAATCAAGTGCTAGATCCAAGAGCTACTTCAAAAGGGGCACATCTGACCTAGCTCCTCCCCCTGCGAAAGCACAATCGTACTGGTGCAGAAGAAAGATCGAACTTGGAGGCTTTGCATTGATTACAAATAATTAAACAAAATCATAGTCTTGAACCAATACCCAATTACCTGAATTGATGACCTTCTTGACCAACTCAAGGGGTAAAATTTATTCAGCAAGATTGACCTAAATTTTGGCTACCACCAGGTTCCCATCGAACCGACTGATGTATGGAAGACAACTTTCAAATATAAATAAGGTCTCCTCGACTGGATGGTCATGCCATTTGGCTTAACAAATGCACCAAAAACTTTCATGAGGTTGATGGATGATGTATTGAGACCCTTCACCAAGTCTTTTGTGGTGGTATATCTAGATGACATCCTCATCTTCAGCAAAACTTTGGAGGAGCACATGCATCATATTCAACAGGTTTTGAGCACTTTGCGGCAGCACAAGCTATATGTCAACTTGGAAAAATGTTCCTTTGGAATGAAAAAGGTCTAATAATTGGGCTACATTGTTGATAAGCATGGGTTACATGTCAATCCAACTAAGATCCAAGTCATCCGTGACTAGCCAGCCCCGACCACACTAACTGAGCTTCAATTTTCTCGGGTCTTGCCAAATTCTACCAAAGGTTCATGTTGGGATTCTCCCATATTGCATGGGCCCTTATCCAATTGACCAAGGACGGTGGAAAGGAAAATTATGCATGGGGTAAGGCACAACAACAAGAATTTGATGATCTGAAGCATTGCTTGTGCTAAGATCCAGTAATCTCCTTACCTGATCTACAACACCCATTCAAGATTGAGACTGATGCCTTTGACTATGTTGTAGGTGTGGTTCTCACTCAACACAGTCATCCAATAGCATACCATAGTGAGACACTCTCAGATACCGTTCGGAAATACCCCACATATGAAAAGGAAATGTATTCCAATGTGAAAGCCTACCATCAATGGAACATTACATTCTGGGAAAGGAGAAAATCATACACACTGATCACAAGCCTCTATAGTTCATACAGACATAAGGACATTTGCAAAACGATCGCCAACAAAAGTGGTCCATTTACTTGCAACAGTTTCGTATAAACTTCAAGTATAAGACATAGAACACAAATTGTGTGTCAATGACTGCCTCAGTTGACCTTCCCTTGATGCAATCACCACCATGCTCCATTCCTGTGGGCATGAGGCATTTGAGTGGCCCCAACTTTATCAGCGTGACCCTGACTTCGCCACCACCTATCAACTCTTGGGTACAGGTGCGAATGTAACTGATTTTCACATTCATGATGGACTGTTATGCCATTTGGGCCACCTCTGTGTTCCCACAAGAGAGCGTGCAAAGTTTATTTGGGAGGCTCACTATAGTTGAATGGAAGGATATTTTGGCATGGAAAAAACTATTTTTGTTCTACAAAAACATTTTTATTGGCCAAAACTTCGACAAGACGTCAACAAGTATATCAAATATTACACTACATGTGCCATTTCGAAGCCAACCATCAAGAAGCAAGGCTTATACACCTCTCTTCCTACTCCCAAGAGGCTTTCAGAATCCATCTTGATAGATTACATGTCTGGCCTTCCGTCCACTAAGAAAGGAAATGATTGTGTATTTGTGGTGGTTGATCGATTTTCAAATATGACCATTCTCATAGCCTGCAAGAAGAGCATCACAACGACAGATACTACCAAGCTCTTCTTCAAACAAGTGTGGGTCCATTTTGGGATACCTAATCTAGGGGATCAAAAAATGCTCAAAAATAAAAGTTCTCTAAATTACTCAAAAATCAATTCATTGCATAGATCTCATCCTCATGATTCCAACACAACTTGAATGGGCTCAAACAGAGTCCGTATGGACGAGATATCACGTTTTGTCCACTTTTCCAAATAGGAAAAATGTTAATTGTGCAGTCCGTACAGGCCACGTGGCAGTTGACTATACGACCATATAGTCTAACATGGACATGTGACGTGGTAGAGTGTGTTGACATGGAAATATGATTTGGTAGGTGTTACATGGACCAATCCATGACTGACACGTGTTACATTTGAAGGCAAATGGAAGGGTGCCATGTGGCCTAGCCAGGGGTTGGCATGTGGCACCCCCTTGTTGTGGTGTAAAATTTTGTTTGGGATTCCACTAGAGTCTAACCCATGACCTCTGGGTGTGGGAAAAGGATTTGCAAAGGTTGGGCTAACAAACCGCTCGCGTTTACTTTTTAACCCTATAGTTTGAATCTATTATTTAAAGTTAAATGATGGTCTATTCCAGGTGGAGTCCGGCCCGGGGCTTAGCCCCAGCCCTCGGTCATAGTCACTACATATTTACATAGGATCGATAGCATGGGTTCCAATGGTTAGCCGAATAGGTGTGGGAATCTAGGTCGATGCCCAACCACTTGGGGGGCCACACGACCACAACCTTCGACCATTAAGGCGTTAATCACCTTAACAATGTGACAATTTCTCCCTTTTTCTAGAATGGTGCGTGGTGATGGGTTTAGGCATGGGAAAATGCACAAAGCTAGGTTCAATTAGACAGAGGTGCGTTTTGGCAAGCAGGTAGAACAAGCTATTGGGGAAAAACTTCTAGGAAGTGTATTTTTCTTAGTTTTTGGCCAAACCAAGTGCAGGAAGAGCCCATCTAGGGGTTTTTGGACATTCTGGAGCCATTGAAGACATATATTTTTCACTCTGAGCATTGTAAAGAACTAATTTTGACACTTTGAGCATATAATAAAAATGATTCATTGGAAATTGGACAAGGAGATGTATCCCAAGAGAGGGGTGAACTCCTTTATCATTTTGTTGTGTTATGTGCTTACTTTTGATGGTTATTTATGATTGTTTATGTTGTTCATGTTAAGTAAAAACTCATTAATTTTATGTTCTTACAAACTTGATCCAGTTACCCAAGTCACATAAATATTTCACTTGCAAATTTGTATACACAAACCTTTTTCATTTTAAGATCAAGTTGGTATCAGAGCAAAGGTTTTTGAATGTTTGATTGTTTGCAAGTGTTTTGTTTTTTGATTCTTACAAGGTTGAATCTCACAAGAGGAGAAGGTCAACTTGTAGAGCCAAGTTCTCAACTTTCAAGAAGGAGAACCATACATTCACCTCAAGCTACAAGGAGGCATTCACCAAGTATGGCTCATGATGAGAGTCATGAAATCCCTACTTCAGAAGATGAAACTTTTAGAAAATCCTTTTATGATATGAAATAAATGGTGAAAGTTTTATTTTAAGAAAGGAATGCAAGGTTGCAAGGTGAAAACTCAAATCCTCCAAGAGGTAATGAAGATAGTGGTGATAATAATCCAAAAGGAAATGGAGGGAGTGGTGATACTCCACCTCCTTCACCTCCATCTTCCACTTCTTCTACCATTTCAAAACCACCTCCAAATTCTCCAAAAGAACATGGTAAAATTCCTCTACAAACTTCTTTCCTTAATCTTGATATTAAGTTTGAATTGCCTATGTACAATGGAGAGGTAAATGTTGAGAAGTTGGATAACTGGATTCATCAGATTGAAGTGTATTGTATTAAACAAAGAATCAAAGATTACGAAACTAAGATTCAACTTGCTTCTCTTAGATTGGAAAGTGAAACACTCATTTGGCGGGAAGCCAAAACTCAAGAGGACATGAAAAAACATGGTAAAATTTTATCATCTTGGAATGATTCTATTGTTGCAATTAAAAGGCAATTTTATCCTCTTGGAATGATTTTATTGTTTCAATTAAAAGGCAATTTTATCCATTAGCATACATGCAGAAAGCTATCATGGATTGGCAAAATTTTAGACAAGCTAAGGGGCAAAGTGTGCAAAGCTACACTCAAGAATTTAGAAGAAGATCTTTGATTTTGGGTATAGATTTATTTTCTCAATAAAGTTTACTCAAATACATTGGAGGATTGCATAATTATTTGAGACACACAATACTTATTTTTAATCCTACAAATCTAGATGAAGTTTGTGTACATGCAACTCATTTGGAAGCAAGAGGGAATAATACTCCTCAAGAGGTCAGCAAGAATCCATTTGTTAATGGAGACAAGGGAAAGAGAAAATTCAAAGGAAATGGAAGGAAGAATGCTTCAGTCAAGAAAGAGGGAGAAAAAATCACATGTAAAAATTGTTCAAAAGATGGCCATGATGAGGACCATTGTTGGAAACTTCATCCTGAAATGAGACCCACAAAGTTCAACAAAAAATGGAAAGCAAAGACTGTTGCAACTACACAACATGATTTAGGTTCTAATTCAAGAGATGAAACAAAAATTACAGCCATGGGTTTTCAAGGTAAGGATTCTATTGCAAGTACTAGTTCTTCGAGTAGTAGCATCAATGAAACTCAACTTGAAAAACAAAGAATAGAGCTTTTCCACATAAGGGTAATTTCAAAGCATACCAAGATAGATACTCTATTTGATATTGGATTTCAAGAAAACCTCATTTCTGAAGACACAATTAAGAAATTGCATTTGGAAACTACTCCTCATCCTAAACCATATCCTCTAGGTTGGATATGTGACAATGCCAAATTGCATGTGAAAAAAAAAATGTAAACTTAGATTTTCCATCACTGCAAACTTTATAGATGAGGTAGAGCTTGATGTTATTCAATTGGATATTTGTGGTATTGTGTTGGGAAGCCCATATTTATATGATAGGAGAGCCATCTTTCATCGTCATGAGAACAAATACCATTTGTTTAAAAATGGATTTGAGTACATTGTTAGAGCACATACAAAGAAGTTGAATTTGTCACTTGTAAATGCTAAACAAATGAAGAAATTAGTCAATGCTAGTAAGAACTTTGTACTCTTGATGATCAAACCCAAAGACAATGTTGAAAAACAATCTTTCCAAGGTTTTGATGCAAAGTTAAAATCTTATTTATATGAGGTTGTTAACCAATATGATAAGATGTTTCAGGAACCAAAAGTTTTTCCTCCTAACAGAGGTATTCACCATGAGATTCAATTGCAACATGATTTCCCTCTTGCAAATATTGGTATGTACAAGATGTCAGTCATGGAGAATGATGAAATTAAAAAATAAATCCAAGAGTTGCTTGACAAAGGGGTTATCATGCCAAGCACATCACTATGCGGGTCACCAATTCTTTTAGTACCAAATAAAGATGGTACATGGCGCATGTGTAGATTTCAGAGCCTTGAACAAGATTATGGTAAAGAATCATTATCTTCTTCCTAGAATTGATTATTTTCTTGATCAATTGAAAGATGCTAAGTATTTTACTAAGTTGGATTTGAGAAGTGGATATCATCAGATTAGGATTGTTGAAGGAGACACATGGAAGACAAATTTCAAAACAAAGCAAGGTTTGTTTGAATGGACAGTTATGTCATTTGGGCTTTTTAATGCTCCTGCTACATTCATGAGAGTTATGAATGATATTTTAAGGCCTTTTCCTAATGATTGTGTAATTGTTTACTTGGATGAAATATTGATATTTACCAAATCTCGTGAAGAGCATGTTAGGCATGTAAAGCAAGTTTTAGATGTCTTAAAGAAAGAAAATTTGTTTTTGAAGATGTCTAAATGTGAGTTTGGAAAGACCTCACTTGTTTACTTGGGGCATATTGTTGGAGGAGGAGAATTGAAAATAGATCCTTCAAAGGTCAAAGTCGTTTTGGATTGGCCCAAGCCCAACAATGTAACAGAGGTAAGAAGATTTTTGGGAGCAACCCAATATTGGAGAAATTTTATTGCTAACTTCTCTTCAATTGCAGCATCATTACATGCAGTGACAAGTATAAAGCAAGTTTTCCAATGGGGAGGAAAGAAACAAAAATCTTTTGATGCATTGAAGGAGAATATTAGTTTAGCTCTAGTTCTTGCACTTCCTAATTTAAGACAACCATTTGAGATACAAACAAATGCAATTAATTATGCAACGGGAGCAGTCTTGTTGCAACATGGTAAGCCCATTTGTTTTCATTCTGAAATTTTTAATGGTGTTGTGATTAATTATCCTACATATGATAAGGAGTCGTATGCATTGGTGAAAAGTGTGAAAAAATGGAAACATTATTTGTTAGGAAAATAAATTATCATTCACACAGATCATCAACCATTGAAATACTTACAATCACAAACAACGCTACAACAAGCAAGGCACTTCAGATGGATGGGTTTCCTACAACAATTCCACTTGGTTATCAGGTATAAGAAATGAATTTATAACAAAGTTGCTGATATGCTTTCTATGCCTATTGTTAGTGCATCAATTATTCTTAAGCATAATTATACCATGCATGAGAGATATGTTGAACAGTATGCTTTAGATGTTGATTTTAAAGAGGTTTATGAAACTTTGTGTCATTCCAACCAAGTTGAGGAATTGGATTACCATGTGCATGATAAACTTTTGTATCATCTTGAAAAGCTATGTATTCCACATGGTGAAAGAGTCAACATCATAAGGGAAACACATTCTTCTCTTATTGATGGCCACTTTGGTGTAGGCAAGACAGTGGCTAATTTGAAAAGGTATTGATATTGGCCTAAAATGAATGAAAGTGTTTCAAGATATGTAAGAGGATGTTCTTTATGTGCTACAAGCAATCCTAGCAACAAAAAGTGAGGATTGTATACTCCACTTTTGGTTCCTTCTCGTCCTTGGGAAAGAGTTTCCATGGGCTTTGTAGGAGGATTACCTACGTCTAAAAATAATCATGATTATCTTTATGTT
Organism: Picea engelmannii; assembly: GCA_009831015.1. NCBI lineage: Eukaryota > Viridiplantae > Streptophyta > Pinopsida > Pinales > Pinaceae > Picea > Picea engelmannii. The sequence goes on from ML783805.1 coordinate 161,612, forward strand.
GTGGTTGATCATTTCAACAAAATGTGTATTTTGATGCCTTTTACGAAGCAGGTTACAACTGAACAAATGACACAAATGCTCTTTCAACATGTATGGGTACATTTTGGGTTGCCCAAATCCATTATTTATGATCGAGATTATCGATTTATTGGGAACTTTTGGTCAAGCTTATGGACACTCGTGGACACCAAGTTGAAAAAGAACACAACTTTTCATTCACAAATCGATGGTAAAATATAAGTGGTAAATAGAATAGTAGTATATATTTTTCGTGGTTATTGCAACAAACATCCTAAGCTTTGGGATGAGCACCTGCACTACATTCAACATGATTATAACTGGGCTAAGCATTCATCAACTCAAACATCTCCATTTAAGGCATGTTTTGGTTATTTGCCAAAATATCCTTTAGACTTTATCTTTGGGGAGGATGTTTCTATTGATGGTCATTATGGCATTGATAGAGAAAAGAAGTTCATTGAACAAATTGAGTTGGTGCATCAAATGGTACAAGAACAGTTGGAAAAGAGCCAAGCCAAGTACAAGACAAGACAAGAAAAGCATCGTGTTGATCACAATTTCCAAGTTGGAGATGAAGTTTGTCTTTACATTAGCAAGGAGAGGCTTAAAGGATAAGGTAAAAAACTGAAACCAATTATATATGGACCTTTCAAGATTCTTGAAAAGATTGGTAACAATGCCTTATGTTTGGATTTGCCTCCTTATATGGAAATGTATGCAGTTGTTAATGTTGAGAATTGGAGATCGTATGAGCCTCCTTTGATTGATGATCAAAGAGAACATGTTCAGATTCCTTCCATAGATGACTTCTCGCCAGAATATCTTTCATAATTGCATGAGGATACTATCCTTGACAGAAAGATAAGAACTTCAAAATGAGGGAATGTGGAATACCTTTGTGCTGGTCTTAAAGGAAAAAATCCAAGCAAAAATAAATGGATTGAGGTTGGAAAGGTGAGGGAATTGTACTCTCATCTTCAAATTGATTGAAAATAGTCTTTTGGAGGTCCGAAATATTCCCAATGGGCAGGAGTGATCCAGGGGATCAACACATGCTCAAATATAAAAGTTCTTGAAATTGCTCGAAAATGGATTCATTGCGTAGATCTCATCCTCATGATCCCAATGCAACTTGAATGGGCTCAAATGGAGTCTGTATGGATGAGATATCGCGTTCTATCCACTTTTCCAAACATGAAAAATGTTGACTGTGCAGTCCGTATAGGCCACGTGGCAACTGACCATACAACCATACAGGATGACGTTGCAGAGTCTGTTGACATGGAAAGTTGAGTTGGTAGGTGTTACATGGACCAATTCATGACTGACACGCGACACATTTAAAAGCGGATGGAAGGGTGCCACATGGCCTAACAAGGGGCTACCACATGGAACCCCCTTTTTGTGGTGTAAAATTTTGTTTGGGACTCCATTAGAGTCGAACCTATGACCTCCGGGCATGGGAAAAGGATTTGCAAAGGCTGGGCTACTAGATCGCCCATGTTTATTTCTTAACCCTATAGTTTGAATCTATTATTTAAAGTTAAACGGTGGTCTATTCTGGGTGGAGTCTGGGCTGAGGCTTAGTCGCAACCCTCGATCATGATCACTACACCTTTGCACATGACCAATAGCGTAGGTTCCAATAGTTATACGGATAGGTGTGGGAATCTAGGTTAGCGCTTGACCACATAGGAGGCCACGCGACCACAACCTTTAACCATTAAGGCGCTAATCACTCTAATGGTGTGACGATTTCACCCTTTTTCTGAAATGGTGCGTGGTATTGAGTTTAGGCACAAGAAAACGCATGGATCTAGGTTCAGCTGGACAGAGGTGTGTTTTGGCAAGCAGGTACAACAAGCTATTGGGGAAAAAAAATCAGGAAGTGTTTTTTTCTCAGTTTTTAGCCAAATTAGGTGCACGAAGAGCCCAACTAGGGGTTTTTGGAAATTCTGGAGCCATTGAAGCCATATATTTTGCATTCTGAGCATTTTAAAGCACTGATTTTGACACTTTGAGCATACAATGAAAATGATCAATTGGTAGTTGGACCATGAGATGTAGCCCAAGAGAGGGGTGAACTCCTTTATCATTTTGATGTGTTATGTGATTACATTTTATGGTTTTTTATGACTGTTTAGGATGTTCATGTTAAGTAAAAACTCATTAAGTTTATGTTCTTGCAAACTTGATCCAATTTCCTAAGTTACATAAATATTTCACTTGCAAATTTGTATGCACAAACCTTTTTCATTTTCAGATCAATACCACAGACCATCATCTCATATCAGGATAACAGGTTCCTCAACACATTTTGGTCAAGTCTCTGGTCACTATTAGACACCAACCTCACTAAATCCACTGCCTTCTACCCCCAAATTGATGGCTAAACAAAGGTCTTCAATCGGATGTTTGTGCACATCCTATGCATGTATAACTCTATGCATCTATGTACATGGGATGAGAGTCTTCCCTATGTTCAAAACAGTTACAACAAGGTTCTCCATAGCTCCACCAACCATAACCCATTTTAGGTGGGGCTGGGATTCCAACCCTTGGGTCCCATTGATGTTTCACTACCTCTAGAAGCCACACAGGCAGAATATTCCCATGTTCATTCTGAGGCCGAAAAAGACACCATATTCATTGAGAGGATTCAGCACATATGCCAATAGGTCCATGATATTTTGTAGAAATCCAATGCTAAGTACAAGCAACACCATGATCAACACCAGGTACCGCAAAAGTTTCAGGTGGGAGGCAAGGTCTGGTTACATTTGCAGAAAGAGCACCTTACAGGGCCCCATCGAAAGCTTCGTCCACTTTTCTATGGGCCTTACACTATCACCAAGGTTGTGGGTGACAATTCTTTTGAGCTCAACACTCCCCCCTTCCTTGGCTTGCACCCAATGTTCAATGTGGACCTTGTTTAGCCATATTTTCTACCATTATTGGACACCTCGGAGATCGCAGAACAGTTGACACCAACATATCTCAACCCCGACTGCATGGAACATACACCCACTGATCAAATAGTGGACACACATGTCAAGGTCACTCACCATCATAGGATCTAGCTTTATTGGGTTGTCAAGGATGAGCAGCTCCTGCACCAAGGCAAGTGGCTCACCCGGGGCCAAATTCAAGAGAAATTTCCTCACTTCATGGGGGAACTGAACAAAATGGATACCATTTCTTCCTAATGGGGGAGGACTGATCCAGGTGGATATTGGTGGCCACCCACCTATTCCAACTAGCTCATCTTGACAATTTTTAGTTCATCACGTTTCTCTGTAATAATGACATTTCTTTGTAATTATGGGTTCTACACTTCCGGAGTTGTCCTGAAGCCCTACACACCATCCAGGTGGATATTGGTGGCCTCCCACCTATTCCAATTGGCTTATTTTGTAAGATTTCATTCCAATACATCTTTCTGTACTTCCAGGGTTGTTTTGGGGCCCTAAATAGTGTTTTTTTGGATTTCCACAGTCAAACTGTAGACGAAGTCAAAGTTTGACGACATAATGTGTAGTTCTCGAAAATACCTTCCAATGAGCTGTCACACGCCTAAAATGGAGGTCGTATGCAAAAGTTATGACCCCATGAAGTTGAGGTACAAACTTACTCATCGGGGCCCACATAACTTTTGGCGTTTCATTTCCCAGGGTTAGGTTTTTGGATGTCTAGGGATTTGGCATTCATGAGTAATGTAGCAGCCATATATCTTCTCATAGATATCTACCACCAACCGATCAAGTTGTTTTTAGTTCTGCAATTTTACAATTTCAACCTATTTTCTTTATTCAATAGAAGTTATTGTTCACTGGATATCTGTTGTTGTTTTGTGTATCTCTATGTTATTACATTCAATCTATTATTCATTTCGTTCCTCTCATAAATTTGGATCATTCTTGGTAGAAAGAAATCAAATCTAACTTGTTACAATGCTCTTCTTAAACCTTCAACAGACAGGATAACCTTCAACGCATAGGGTTATATAGAAGACATACCACATATTTCATAAACTCAGTTAATGTTAGAGAACGTTATGATTGAGAACTGTAGCATAGGATCTCTAATCAGTCAAGTGGTGTCATAGAGCTTGCATTAATTAGATATTAAATAATACATCTAATTTCATTAGATATTGATAAATACTTCTCAAAATATTTTTCTAAAACCCCACCCATTATATATTTTTTATTAAAAAATCCTTCTTTTTACTGGATATACTCCAGATCCCCTTACAAAATATATTGACTCTATCTTTCACAATTTTAAAACCCTTACGATAAGATATTAGTCAACAAAGTGAAGCCCCCATATTATAATTGGATTCGATTTTTGTTAATCTAAAACCAAGATGCTTTTCTCTTATAATCATTCTCAATATGAACCTCATCATTACATATCCTTTCAGTAATAAATTTTTATGATATCTCGTTCAATATCATATTAATTCAGTATGCAAACACATGAGAAATGTTTAATTCTCTATGGTAGTTTTAGTCCATATCATCAATGAGACTCGGCTTAAGAGTCGATGCCATTATTGTATCAATGAGTTGTGGAAGAATCCACAATAATTATTACATATACCTAATTCTCTTTTACAACTATTAGTTGTGTAGAATATCTATAGGACCGAATCATGACATTATTTAGAACAATCTTTTCCCAATGATTTCCAAATACTGACTCATGGGATTCTTCAATTAAGAAGATTAACACTTTGTTAGATTTTAACTTGAAGTGTATTATCATAAAATTGTCTAAATTTTACGTATTTGTTTAGGTATGCTTAGCAAGAGGTTGTAAAATAATTTACATATTCTATGAATCATTACACATTGTGTTTCTGTTAGAATTGTCAATGCGGAAAATGCAATTCTCAATGATAATTAACAATCACACACATAAGAAATAGACACAGGGATTTCACGTGGTTCACCCAAACGTTGGTCTACGTACACCAAGCATAGGCATCGTTGTCTTATTATTCAGATTAAGGAGATTACATCATATATGCAAGTCTCTCACACACTCGGTCTCTCACACACTCAATCTCTCACAGTCGTTTTGCCTCTACGGGCTTACATGAATTTATACATTCACACATGAAACGAAATATTAAATGCAATCCCTATCCATATTCTAACTTGGTATATTTGGTTGTAACCAACACAGAATAATAGGATCCAAATCTGTTCTTGGTAATTAGTTGTAACCAAATCCCAACAATCTCCACCTTGACAACAATTAACCTGATACCTTGCTCCTTCCTTTTGTTCATCACCTTTGCTGCAAGCCAAGAAAAGTCAAGCGCCATTGCAACTTCTCTAATAAAACTAGTTTCATGATATCGCCTGTGTGACTTGCACAAGTTTGGATTTCCTGAGGGGTCACTCCACCTCCAACATGTTTTCCACAACTGTGTTGTGAGACACATTTAGTGATAGATATCCTTCTATTCAAAACACCTATAAAATATACATTATAATTATCATAGACCATCTCAGTGTAACCATTATAGGTGACATTTGTGCTTCTCAACCACTGAAGAACCCATTTCATTGCAACACCTAAATCTGTCAGGTATCTGACAACATCATTAGCATGTGAAACATATGGTCTTAACCATTTCATCACATACAACAGACCTCCTATTGAACTTACATGAGACACAACCTTTTCTTCTTTAAAGATGGGCCCTATACTTGAAGAAAACTTATAATGGAAAGCAAGAGGGATAAAAACTAGTTTTACAATGTTCATACTGATCTCCAACCATAGCTTACCATTACCATATCTGTATACTTCCTTGCCCTTAATTTTTTTTGCTGCTCCTTGATCCCTCATATGAATTGCCCTGTCCACCTGAGTCACTTTCTTACTCATTTTATCCATGCTTCGACTTGCATCGAGCATATCATTAGCAAATAACATCAAGACTTTGAATGTACTATAAACTGTATAGTCATTCCTACCCTTTGAAAAATTTTGACTCATTATGAAGGATTCAAACATCTTGTATATTTTCCTGGGTACCAATAGGCCATACAATGAATTACCTAGCATGCAAACAAATTTACCATTACGATCTTGAATCAACCCTTTTGGTTGTTTCATACATACTATATCTCTATCAATGATGACCTTGTGAGAAGTAGGATCCCACACACAACATCCCTTTATACCATCATCATAACTTGCAGAGATATAAAACAAGCAGGAATTCGAAAACAAAAATTTCAAGTCTAGAAATGATTTATAGCTTACCAGTACCTGCAATTCTTTCTTGCTCTTATGAACTTTATGCTTTTTTCATAAACAAGAAGATACATATGTCACTTCAGATGCCATTTCAGTACTCCCTTCTAGCTTATAAAGGTTATCAACCTTTTTTGCCTTCATCACTACTAAACTACCTTTCGACACTGTTAGAGCTCCACCTTGACCTGTATACTTATATCCACAAGAATCCAACACTCCTAATGAAATCAAATTTGATTTAAGCTCAGGTATATATCTAACATCGGTTAATTCCCTAACAATACCATCGAACATCTTGATCCTAATACTGCCAACCCCAACAATTTTACAAGGAATACCATTCCCATAAACACTACACCCTCATCAACAGATTGGTAAGAAATGAACCAATTTCTATGTGAGAACATGTGGTGGGACGCACTTGAATCTAACTGTCATTCTTCTTGATATTGTTAATTACTAGAAATAGATAAAACTTGATCAATTATACCCAAATTTGTTACAGCCAAATTTGCTTCCTTCGTAGAGTTTTCCTTAGATTCCTTTCTCTTCCAACAATCTTTCTTGAGATGTCATGTTTTTCCACAATGCCAACATTTTTCTTTACCATTTCTTTGTCTTGACTTAGATAAAAAAGAACTTCTCACATTATACTCTGTGGTTCGACCTCTGACCAACATCACCTCTGAAGTTGAGGTTTCTTTACTAGATTTTCTCCTCATCTCCTCAGCCAACAAAGCTCCCACAACAGATTCATAATCTAAAACATCTGTTGAGCTAAAGTTAATGGAGGTAACTAGATTATCCCAAGATTCAGGCAACAAACACAATAGTGTAGTATCCTTATCCTCATCTTCGAATTTAACTTCCATACTAGTCAATTGAACTATAAGGGTATTGAAGGTATTTAAATGGTCAACAAATTTTGTACCTTCTTTCATCCACAAACTGTACAACTGTCTCTTCAAGTAGATTCTGCTTGTCAAGGACTTCGTCATGTATATACTTTCCAACTTGCTCCATAAGCTTGGTGTTGTATCCTCTCCTATGATATTAAACAGAACCTCATCCACTAGACATAAACGAATGGTACTAAGAGATTTCGCATCCAGATCCTCCCATTCACATTCTGTCATGGTTGCTGGTTTCTTTGACTTGCCTGCTAATTCTTTGTGCAACCCTTGTTGCACCAGTAAATCCCGCATCTTGAGCTTCCAGACCTCAAAGTTAATTTTACGGCTAAAATTTTCAACTTCAAACTTCGAACTCTGCTTCTTATCCATTAGCACAAAAAATATCCCAATGTCCAAGTCACTGCTTATAAAAAAAACCAAAAGACCTTTGAAAAAACATGTCGAGGAATAATGGTTTAATCTTTGGAAGGTTTAATTAAAAGGTTTAATAAAAAACCTTTCCTTTAAAAAATAAAATTAAAAGTCACCCCTTTTAAAAATACACCTTTATTAAAGATCCACCTTTTACTTGTTATATTTAATTCCAAATATAATAAACCTAAGCATCCTCCACTCTTATATATTTTATGTCATTCACCTTCCATTAAAATATCATGTGCTTAATTTAAAACACCATAGCAAAAAATATCTTTCATGGCAAAGTTTAAGTCAAACTTACATAAACTTTCATACTTTTTCAAAAATTACCATAAGCCAATTTTTCACTTAAAAAAATTAGCGAATAAAAAAAAATTGTTTGAAAAAATCGCCGCACCTCCCAAGTGAGTGGCCTATGTGTTTCAAAGGGTCGCCGCACCTCCAGTATGGATGGACTAAAGAAATCTTGAAAATTTATATGAGTGAAGTGTTCACTAGTGGTTGTCGTGACCTCCAAGAGGAGAGACCTGCGGAAATGTTTAAATCTACGCACCTCACTTTCCTTGGCTCCTCCAACCAGCTCTAACCATCTTTGATACCACTTGTTAGAATTGTCAATGTGGAAAACACAATTCTCAATGATAATTAACAATCACACACATAAGAAATAGACACAGGGATTTCAAGTGGTTCACCAAAACATTGGGCTACTTGCACCAAGCATAGGCATCGATTGTCTTATTATTCGGATTATGGAGATTACATCAGATTTGCAAGTCTCTCACACACTCGGTCTCTCACAGACGTTTTACCTCTACGAGCTTACATGAATTTATACATTCACACATGAAACTGAATATTAAATGCAATCCCTATCCATATTCTAACTTGGTCTATTTGGTTGTAACCAATGTAGAATAATAGGATCCAAATCTGTTCTTGGTAATTCATTGTCACCAAATCCCAACAATCTCCACCTTGAAAACAATTAACCTGATACCTTGCTCCTTCCTTTTGTTCATCACCTTTGCTGCAAGCCAAGAGAAACCAAGCACCGCTGCAACTTCTCTAATAAAACTAGTTTCATGATCTCGCATGTGTGACTTGCAGAAGTTTGGATTTCCTGAGGGGTCACTCCACCTCCAACATGTCTTCCACAACTGTGTTGTGAGACACATTTAGTGATAGATCTCCTTCTATCTAAAACGCCTGTAAAATATACATTACAATTATCATAGACCATCTTAGTGTAACCATTATAGGTGAAATTTGTGCTTCTCAACCATTGAAGCACCCATTTCAATGCAACACCTGAATCTGTCACATATCTGACAACATCATTAGCATGTGAAACATCTAGTCTTAACCATTTCATCACATACAACAGGCCTCCTACTAAACTTACACGAGACATAACCTTTTCTTCTTTATAGACAAGCCCTATACTTGAAGAAACTTATAATGGAAAGAAAGAGGGATAAAAACTGGTTTTACAATGTTCATACTGAACTCCAACCACATCTTACCATTACCATCTCTGTATACTTCCATGCCCTTAATTTGTTTTGCTACTCCTTGATCCCTCATCTGAATTGTCCTATCCACCCGAGTCACTTTCTTACTCATTTTATCCATGCTTCGGCTTGCATCGAGCATATCATCAGCAAAGAACATCAAGACTGTGAATGTACTATAAACTTTATAGTCATTCCTACCCTTTGAAAAAATCCGACTCACTATGAAGGATTCAAACATCTTGTATATTTGCCTAGGTACCAATAGGCCATATAATGAATTACCCAGCATGCAAACAAATTTACCATTGTGATCTTGAGTCAACCCTTTTGGTTGTTCCATACATACCATATCTCTGTCAATGATGACCTTGTGAGAAGTAGGATCCCACACACATGATCCCTTTATACCATCATCATAACTTGCAGAGATATAAAACAAGCAGGAATTCAGAAACAAAGATTTCAAGTCTGGAAATGATTTATAGCTTACCAGTACCTACAATTATTTCTTGCTCTTATGACCTTGATGCTTCTGCCATAAAAAAGACAATACATATGTCACTTCATATGCCACTTAAGTACTCCCTTCCAGCTTATAAAGGTTATCAACCTTTGTTTCCTTCATCACTACTAATCTACCTTTCGACACTATCAGAGCTCCACCTTGACCTGTATACTTATATCCACAAGAATCCAACACTCCTAATGAAATCAAATTTGATTTAAGCATAGGTACATATCTAACATCGGTTAATTCCCTAACAATACCATTGAACATCCTGATTCTAATATTTCCAACCCCAACAGTTTTACAAGGAATACCATTTCCCATAAACATTACACCCTCATCAACAGATTGGTAAGAAGTGAACCAATTTCTATGTGAGCACATGTGGTGGGAGGCACCTGAATCTAACTACCATTCTTCTTGATATTGTAAATTACTAGAAACAGATAAAACTTGATCAATTATACGTGAATTTGTTACAGCCAAATTTGCTTCCTTCGTAGAGTTTTCCTCAGATTCCTTTCTCTTCCAACAATCTTTCTTGAGATGTCCTATTTTTCCACAATGCCAACATTTTTCTTTACCCTTTCTTTGTCTTGACTTAGATTGAAAAGAACTTCTCTCATTCTTCTTTGTGGTTCTAACTCTGACCAACATCTTCTCTGAAGTTGAGGTTTCTTTACTAGATTTTCTTCTCATCTCCTCAGCCAACAAATCTCCCACAACAGAGTCATAATCTAAAACATCTGTTGAGATAAAACTAATGGAGGTAACTCGATTATCCCAAGATTCAGGCAACGAACACAATAGTGTAATATCCTTATCCTCATCTTCGAATTTAACTTCCATACTAGTCAATTGAACTATAAGGTTATTGAAGGTATTTAAATGGTCAACAACTTTTGTACCTTCTCTCATCCACAAACTGTACAACTGTCTCTTCAAGTAGATTCTGCTTGTCAAATACTTCGTCATGTAGAGACTTTCCAACTTTCTCCATAAGACTGATGTTGTATCCTCTCCTACGATATTAAACAAAACCTCATCCACAAGACATAAACGAATGGTGCTAAGAGCTTTCACATCCAGATCCTCCCATTCTGATTCCGTCATGGCTATTGGTTTCTTTGACTTGCCTGCCAATGCTTTTTGCAACCCTTGTTACACCAGTAAATCCCACATCTTGATCTTCTAGAGCTCAAAGTTAATTTTACCGCTAAACTTTTCAACTTCAAACTTTGAACTCTGCTTCTTAGCGATTAGCACAAAAAATCTCCCAATGTCCAAATCATTGCTTATAAAAACAACCCAAAGACCTTTGAAAAAAAATGTGGAGGAATAATGGTTTAATCTTTAGAAGGTTTAATAAAAAACCTTTCCTTTAAAAAATAAAATTAAAAGTCACCCCTTTTAAAAATACACCTTTATTAAAGATCCACCTTTTACTTGTTATATATAATTCCAAATATAATAAGCCTAAACATCCTCCACTCTTATATCTTTTATGTCATTCACCTTCCTTTAAAATATCCCATCCCTAATTTAAAACACCATAGAAAAAAATATCTTTCACGCCAAAATTCAATTCAAACTTACATAAACTTTCATACTTTTTCAAAAATTACCATAAGCCAATTTTTCACTCCAAAAAATAAGCGAATAAAAAAAAATTGTTTGAAAAAGACGTCGCACCTCCAGTATGGATGGACTGCAGAAATCCTGATAATTTATCCGAGGGAAGTGTTCAACAGTGGTTGTCGCAACCTCTGAGAGGAGAGACCTGCGGAAATGTTTACATCTACATACCTCACTTTCCTAGGCTCCTCCAACCAGCTCTAACCGGCTCCAATACCACATTTTAGAATTGTCAATGCAGAAAACACAATTCTCAATGATAATTAACAATCACACACATAAGAAATAGACGCATGGATTTCGCGTGGTTCACCCAAACATTGGGCTACGTCCACCAAGCATAGCAATCAGTTGTCTTATTATTCGGATTATGGAGATTACATCAAAATTGGAAGTCGCTCACACACTCAATCTCTCACAGTAGTTTTGCCTCTATGGACTTACATGAATTTATACATTCACACATAAAACTGAATATTAAATGCAATCCCTATCCATATTCTAACTTGGTCTATTTGGTTGTAACCAATGCAGAATAATAGGATCCAAATCTGTTCTTGGTGATTAGTTTTCAACAAATCCTAACAATCTCCACCTTGACAACAATTAACCTGATACCTTGCTCCCTCCTTTTGTTCATCACCTTTGCTGCAAGCCAAGAGAAGCCAAGCACCACTGTAACTTCTCTAATAAAATGGGTTTCATGATCTCACCTGTGTGACTTGCACAAGCTTGGATTTCCTGAGGGGTCACTCCACCTCCAACATCTCTTCCACAACTATGTTGTGAGACACATTTAGTGATAGATCTCCTTCTATCCAAAACACATTTAAAATATACATTACAATTATCACAGACCATCTCAGTGTAACCATTATAGGTGACATTTGTGCTTCTCAACCGCTGAAGCAGCCATTTCACTGCAACACCTGAATCTGTCACGTATCTGACAACATCATTAGCATGTGAAACATATGGTCTTAACCATTTCATCACATACAACAGACCTCCTACTGAACTTACACGAGACATAACCTTTTCTTCTTTATAAACATGCCCTATACTTGAAGAAAACTTATAATGGAAAGAAAGAGGGATAAAAACTGGTATTACAATGTTCATACTAAACTCCAACCATAGCTTACCATTACCATCTTTGTATACTTCCATGCTCTTAATTTGTTTTGCAGCGCCTTGATCCCTCATCTGAATTGTCCTATCCACCTGAGTCACTTTCTTACTCATTTTATTCATGCTTTGGCTTGCATCGAGCATATCATCAACAAAGAACATCAAGACTGTGAATATACTATAAACTGTATAGTCATTCCTACCCTTTCAAAAATTTTGACTCGGTATGATGGATTCAAACATGTTTTATATTTGCCTGGGTACCAATAGGCCATACAATGAATTACCTAGCATGCAAACAAATTTACCATTGGGATATTGAATCAACCCTTTTGATTGTTCCATACATACTATATCTTTGTCAATGATGACCTTGTGAGAAGTAGGATCCCACACACAACATCCCTTTATACCATCATCATAACTTGCAGAGATATAAAACAAGCAGGAATTTAGAAACCAAGATTTCAAGTCTGGAAATGATTTATAGCTTACCGGTACATGCAATTCTTTCTTGCTCTTATGACCTTGATTCTTCTGCCATAAAAAATAAGATACATCTATCACTTTAGATGCCATTTCAGTACTCCCTTCCATATTAGAAAGGTTAGCAACCTTTGTTGTCTTCATCACTACTAAACTACCTTTTGACACTGTGAGAGCTCCACCTTGACCTGTATACTTATATCCACAAGAATCCAACACTCCTAATGAAATCAAATTTGATTTAAGCTCAGGTACATATCTAACATTGGTTAATTCCCTAACAATACCATCGAACATCTTGATTCTTATATTGCCAACCCCAACAGTTTTACAAGGAATACCATTTCCCATAAACACTACACCCTCATCAACAGATTGGTAAGAAATGAACCAATTTCTATGTGAGCACATGTGGTGGGAGGCACCTGAATCTAACTGCCATTCTTCTTGATATTGTAAATTACTTGAAATGGATAAAAATTGATCAATTATACATGAATTTGTTACAGCCAAATTTGCTTCCTTCGTAGAGTTTTCCTCAGAATCCTCTCTTCCAAAAATCTTTCTTGAGATGTCATGTTTTTCCACAATGCCAACATTTTTCTTTACCCTTTCATTGTCTTGACTTAGATCAAAAAGAACTTCTCTCATTCTTCTCTGTGGTTTGACCTCTGACCAGTATCACCTCTAAAGATGAGTTTTCTTTACTAGATTTTCTCCTCATCTCCTTAGCCAACAAAGCTCCCACAACAGAGTCATAATCTAAAACATCTGTTGAGCTAAAGATAATGGAGGTAAAGAGATTATCCTGAGATTCAAGCAACGAACACAATAGTGTAATAGCCTTATCCTCATCTTCGAGTTTAACTTCCATACTAGTCAATTGAACTATAAGGGTATTGAAGGTATTTAAATGGTCAACAACTTGTGTACCTTCTTTTATCCACAAACTGTACAACTGTCTCTTCAAGTAGATTATGCTTGTCAAGGTCTTCGTCATGTATAGACTTTTCAACTTGCTCCATAAGCCTGATGTTGTATCCTCTCCAACGATATTAAACAGAACCTCATCCGCCAGACATAAATGAATGGTGCTAAAAGCTTTCGCATCCAGATCCTCCCATTCCCATTCCGTCATGGCTATTGGTTTCTTTGACTTGCTTGCCAATGCTTTTTGCAACCCTTGTTGCACCAGTAAATCCCGCATCTTGAGCTTCCAGAGCTCAAAGTTAATTTTACCGTTGAACTTTTCAACTTCAAACTTTGAACTTTGCTTCTTATCCATTAGCACAAAAAATCTCCCAATGTCCAAATCACTGCTTATAAAAAAAACCCAAAGACCTTTGAAAAAATATGTGGAGGAATAATGGTTTAATATTTAGAAGGTTTAATTAAAAGGTTTAATAAGTAAACCTTTCCTTTAAAAGATAAAATTAAAAGTCACCCCTTTTAAAAATACACCTTTATTAAAGATCCACCTTTTACTTGTTATATTTAATTCCAAATATAATAAGCCTAAACATCCTCCACTCTTATATCTTTTTTGTCATTCGCCTTCCTTTAAAATATCACATGCTTAATTTAAAACACCATAGAAAAAAATATCTTTCGCGTCAAAGTTTAAGTCAAACGTACATAAACTTTCATACTTTTTCAAAAATTACCATAAGCCAATTTTTCACACCAAAAACTAAGCGAATAAAACTTTTTTATTTGAAAACCACCGCACCTCCCAAGTGAGGGGCCTGCATGTTTCAAAGGGCTGCCACACCTCCAGTATGGATGGACTACGGAAATCCTGAAAAATTATCCGAGTGATGTGTTCACTAGTGGCCGCCGCGACCTCCGACAGGAGAGACCTGCGGAAATGTTTAAATCTATGCACCTCACTTTCCTTGGCTCCTCCAACCAGCTCTAACCAGCTCTGATACCACTTGTTAGAATTGTCAATGTGGAAAACACAATTCTCAATGATAATTAACAATCACACACATAAGAAATAGACACAGGGATTTCACGTGGTTCACCCAAACGTTGGGCTGCGTCCACCAAGCATAGGCATCGGTTATCTTATTATTCGGATTATGGAGATTACATCAGATTTGCAAGTCTCTCACACACTTGGCCTCTCACACACTCAGTATCTCACAGTCGTTTTGCCTCTATAGGCTTACATGAATTTATACATTCACACATGAAACTGAATATTAAATGCAATCCCTATCTATATTCTAACTTGGTCTATTTGGTTATAACCGACGCAGAATAATAGGATCCAAATCTGTTCTTGGTAATTAGTTGTCACCAAATCCCAACAATCTCCACCTTGACAACAATTAACCTGATAACTTGCTCCTTCCTTTTATTCGTCACCTTTGCTGCAAGCCAAGAGAAGCCAAGCACCACTGCAACTTCTCTAATAAAATTGGTTTCATGATCTCGCATGTGTGACTTGCACAAGTTTGGATTTCCTGAGGGGTCACTCCACCTCCAACATGTCTTCCACAACTGTGTTGCGAGACACATTTAGTGATAGATCTCCTTCTATCCAAAACACCTGTAAAATATATGAAGGACAACTGAGAGGGGAGGGGGTGAATCAGTTGTCACCAAGCTTAAACAATTATGCTTATTTTAAAATCTTTGCAGAGCACTGAATGACAATCACAATAATGCAGGGAAGTAAGCAATAGAATATTCAGCATCATTCACACATACAAAATATACAGAGACAGATATTTCTTGAGGAAACCCATAAAGGGTAAAAACCTCTTCTTCTTTATATGATAAGTAATCTTTACATTATGTACATTATCATACTTATGAGCACCAACTCATAATGAGGCTACAACCTCTGTTTCGCAAGTTGCAACTTGTTGAGAGCACCAACTCTCTATTTTCTCTAGCACCTACTAGAAGGAAGCACCAACTCCCTGGTTTCTCTAGCACCCACTAGAAGGAAGCACTAACTCCCTGGTTTCTTTAGCACCCACTAGAAGGAAGCAACAACTCCCTAAATGTTCCAGCACCAACTGGATGGAAGCACCAACTTCCAGTCACACAGGCACCAATCTGTATAACAGAGAACAACAATTCTCCCTTGCACCACCCTGCCACCCTTGTTTCTCTGACTGCAACCAAAGGGAAGCTACAACTCCCTATGCTCAATCACCCACTTGAACCTCTAAGGAAAATAGTGCTCCCTAGCACCTCCCTACCACCCTGAAATATAAAGTTTGCTATATATCAATTTATCACAGTGATACAATATTTATCAATGGCTTATCAGTCTCATCATTGTTTTGCTGCACTGCTCTGCTCTACTTGCATCAGTGTCTCTCTTCTTGCATCTTCTTGTGCTTTCTGATCTTCTGCTTCTCTCTACAAGTGCACCTCAACCTTCTTTTACTGTCTTAGCTATCCATCTTTGTTCTTTGCTTCTGCTGCACCTTATGCTCTCTGTGCCATGTCCCTACTATGCACCATTCCTCTTCTCAGCATTTCAGCTGCTACACTCTCCTTCTTCTACAAACCTAAATCACTCTCAACAACACTGATCTCTTCTCTGTCATGCAATTTTATTCTCTATGTACCTTATTTTCATCCTCTATCCTCAATGCTTCTGCATGCTCTCCCCATGTCAAGTGCTCTGCTTGATCATCATTCTAACTCTTTAGCTTCTCTGGCTGTTAAACCCATGTGTCCACATCACTTAGTGTTATGCCAAGATTCCTCAACCTCTCCAGCAATTGAGACTCTTCATCTTCTCTGTCATAGTCGAGCTCATTCCCTCTGTTGTAGTTCCAGGATCCAATAGTCTTACATCTTTCCATAGCCTCTATGAACAGTCTTCATGCAACTGGAAGATGCCTCGAGACTCTTCATCTTCTCTAGCGATCACCCTGAAGTTTCTTTGAGTCCTCTGGAAGAAACCATCAGTTGTTTCTTGCAATTACATTGTGAACCTCCAAGAAAATGCAACAACAACTGAATCGTAACAGATCGATTAAATGTGAAGAGAAATAGTAGCCCTTCGATCATATTCCTAATTAACTTGCACCGTTGGATTATAAATGATGGGTCTCGCGCTTATTTCGCCATTTCACAATTCAAAATTTCGGGATTTCAACATTCCTGTGGTGAGGCATCTCGACTCTCCAAGTCACGATCTCTGAAATGGAGATTAGCTTTGTGCTACCTCCTCCCTTCAGCCTTCATCGATGTGACCATAAGTTATGACCAGGGGGACAATTCTGAACACCCATTTTGCATTTCGCATTTCAGGGATTCTGTGATGAGTCGTCTCGACTCTCCATGTCCCAACCTCCAAAATGGATCTTGTCTCTTCGAGCTCTTCTCTACAACTCTTCGACGATGTGACCACCGACAGTGACCAAGCACTTATCCATACAATGCTTTCGCAATTTTGCATTTCGACACTTCAGGACTCCTGTGATGAAGAGTCTTGACTCTTGACCCTCCAATTCCCGATATCCGAAACTCCAGTCAATGTGCCTATTTTGGGATTTTCAGCATTTCACATTTCGGCACTTCGAGACTCCTATGATGAAGAGTCTCGACTCTTGAATCCTCCAACTTCTGATATCCAAAACTCTGGTTGATGTGCTTGTTTTTGGATTGTTAGCGTTTCGCATTTCGGCATTTCGGGACTCTTGTGATGAAGAGTCTCGACTCTTGACTCCTCCAACTCCCGGTATCCAAAACTTCAGTTGATGTGCCTGTTTCGGGATTTTCGGCGTTTCGTATTTTGACACTTCGAGACTCCTGTGATGAAGAGTCTCAACTCTTGACTCTTCCAACTCCTAGTATCCGGAACTCTGAAATGGAGTCTTTGTTTCTGATACCTGAAATGGAATTTAGCTTCTGATCTTGCCATGCGATCATCATTGTATTGTTGGTCGTGCTCTTTGCCATCAATGACAAACACGCATACTCTGTACTCTGCGTGCACCTCTGCACTATCTCTTCTAGTCTTCACGAGCTTGCTCTGCTGTGTCTTCCCAAAATACTTCTGGTGCCCACTTGGCACATTATACTTGTACTCAAGCCATCATTGTTGTTGTACTTGCCATCAATGGCAAGCATACACTGCCTGTAAAACATGCCAACAATCTCCCCCTTTGGCATTGATGGCAACAAAGGCACCCAAACCTGTTCTTTTCTCCCCCTTTGACATCAATGTCAAAGAAAACACACTCCCCCTAAGCTGTTGTAGTATTTTTCGGAGGTATTAAATAGTCAATCAATACAAACTCCCCCTAATAGGATGGACTCTCTTAGGTGTGAGACAGGATGACACCCAACTTATATCGGAGATATTCAAATGGTGTCTTAGCTAGGGGTTTAGTAAAGATGTCTGCAATTTGTTCTATGGTTGGAATGTAATGGACCTGAACAATCTGATTGGTGACCTGCTCTCTTAAAAAATGGTATTTTATGGGAATATGCTTGGTCTTGGAGTGGAATAAAGGATTCTTGGACACACTGATGGCACTAGCGTTATCACAATGAATTGGGATCGGTGTAGCATATTTTATCTCCAAGTCTGCAAGTGTCTGAATCATCCATAATACCTGAGTGAAACAGGTAGCAGCAACAATGTACTCTGCCTCTGTAGTAGATAAAGAAAATGAACCTTTCTTTTTACTCAACCATGCTACTAGAGAATCTCCTAAGAAGAACTCACCTCCACTCGTGCTTTTCCTTTCATCCATCCAGTTAGCCCAATCAGCATCTGAGTAGACTGGTAATTGAAAATTTTGATTCTTAGGATACCATAGTCCATAGTTCATTGTTTGTTTCAAATACTTGAATATCATTTTGACAGCTTGAAAATGACTCTGTTTAGGTGCACACTGATATCTTCCTACCATTCCAACAACATGCATTATGTCTGGGCGATATGTTGTGATGTACAACAGGATGCCTATCATTGACCTATATGAACTTTGATCAACATCAGGTGAGTCATCATCCTTGCTTAATTTGCATCCAGTAACCATAGGTGTGCCCATAGGTTTAGAATCTTCCATTTGAAACCTTTTCAACATTTCTCTTAGATATTTTTCTTGAGAAATGAAAATCCCTTCAGACCTCTAAGTAATTTGGAGACCAAGAAAAAATGGCAGTTCACCTATCATAGACATTTCAAACTCAGACTCCATGGAAAAAGCAAACCATTATACCAATGAATCCTTATTACATCCGAAGATGATGTCATCTACATAGACCGACACGATGAGAAAATCATTATCCTCTATTTTGATATATAGATTGTTGTCAACTATTCCTCTCTTGAACCCTTTGTCTTTGAGATACGTATCCAGTCTGTGATACCAGGCATGAGGGGCTTGTTTTAACCCATATAAATCTTTCTTCAGCTTACATACTAAGGCAGGGTTATCAGACAGTTCGAAACCCTCTGGTTGTTCCATATAGATTTCTTCATTTAAATCTCCATTTAGAAAAGCTGACTTGACATCCATTTGATAGACTTTAAACCTCTTATGACAAGCATAGGCAAGAAATATTCTGATAGCTTCTAATCTTGCTACGAGCACAAATTTTTCATCAAAATATAGTCCTTCTATTTGAGCATAGCCTTTACAGACCAATCTTTCTTTGTTCCTGACAACTTGTCCCTGCTCATTCAACTTATTCTTAAAGATCCATTTGGAACCAATGATATTTTTACCTTCAGGTCTATGAACCATCTCCCATATATTGTTTTTCTCAATCTGATCAAGTTCATCATTCATTGCTTTAACCCAATGGTCATCTTTGCTAGCTTCATTAAAATTCTTGGATTCTAGCATGGATATGAAAGCTATATGTGATTGTTCGGTGTTTTTGATTATCTTTCTCCTGGTTTGTACACCTTTGTCTTTTTCACCAATTATCTGACTTGCATGATGATTCTTTTGAGTGATTTTGGAGGAGGAATTTGAAGTTGTATGCTGATTTAAGTCTGTCTGAGTATCTGTGTCTTCATCTGAGTCGGAGTCTTCATTTTCTGATTCTTGGACATGTTCATCTTCAGCTTTAGCTGTGTCCTCTGTAGAAGACTCATTATTGTACACCTCTCTTACTGGGATTCCTTCATCAACTTTTATTTCAATACAATCAACCATTTTATGCAGCCTCTTATTATAGCATCTGTATCCTTTATTGTTTGTAGCATACCCTAAGAATATACCTTCATTATCCCTGTCATCATATTCTCCAAGGTTCTCATCATTATTCTTTATGTAACATTTACTCACAAAGACTTCAAAGTGTTTGATTGAAGCAGGTCTCCCATACCACAGTTCATAAGCTGTCTTGTCACTTTGTGGTCTGAGGTGGGCTTTGTTAAGAACATGGATTGTTGTGTGTATTTATTCTACCCAGTAGGTTTGACCAATGTTCTTCGCATTCATCATTGACCTGGCCATTTGCTGCACTGTTCTGTTTTGCCTCTCAACTACTCCATTTTGTTGTAGAGTTCTTGGGATTGTATATTCTCTCTTGATCCCATGCTTATCAAAGAATTCCTTGAAATCACTTGACATAAATTCTCCTCCTCTATCCGATCTTACTTCCTTTAACCTTTTGCCTGTTTGATTCTCAGTTAAAGCCTTAAATTTTTTAATCTTCTCAAATGCTTCAACTTTTTCCTTGAGAAAGGCAACCCAAGTAATTCTGGAGTAATCATCAATAATCAACATGAAGTAGTTTTCTTTCCTTGTGCTTTCCTGTCTTGATGGTCCACATAAATCCATATGAACTAGTTGGAGTGGTTTCTCTGTTGAATTAGAGCTCTTAGACTTAAACTGTGTCCTGGTTAGCTTTCCTACTTGGCAGGGTTTACACATAGAATCTTGGGGATTTGATATTCTTGGAAGATCTTTTACTGCCTCAATATTTTTGAGCTTGATTAAGTGGCCAAAGTTTAGATGTCCAAATCTCCTATTCCATAACCATCTTTCATTATGTTTTCTTAGATGACATTCTTCTCTATCTTCTTTCAGCACATATACATTATTTTATGTCCTTATGCCTTTGGCCACCACTTGTCCTGAGTTTACAGACTTTATCTTGCAGTCCTTGGACGTGAGCATCACTTCACATCCTCTATCACACATTTGACTTACACTGAGCAAATTATGTTTCAGCCCATCTACAAGCAGAACATCTTGGGCTTTTCCTTTTCCATTACTTAAACTCGCCATCCCTTTACCCTTTATTTTACCTAGAGCATCATTTCCAAAGGTTACGTTTCTTGATTTGCTTTCACTTAGAGATAGAAACTTACTTTTCTCTCCCGTCATATGTTTGGAGCATCCACTGTCTATATACCAAGGGTTCGTTTGTCTTTGATATGACAACACTAATCCACACTTGTCACTTTCTTTCTTCTTCCAAACCTTGACATTTTCAGTAGGGGAATTCAAATCCGGTTCATAGTTCCTTAAGCGTCAATCAACATATTTATGTCCATAGTTATGACAGATGTAACATTCTGGTTTGTCGAATAAAGGATCATAACGATTGTTATGCTTAACCTGTGTCCTTTTCCCATCCATCAAGTGATTTGCAGTCTGTGGTGGTTTGTTACTTGGCTGTCTCATTCTTTGTTGTGGCAGATATCTATACCTTGAATGTCTTGATTGCTCATATTTTAATTTTAAAGAACAATTTATAGCTTTATGACCAAAGTTAGAACAAAAGAAACAATATCCATAGAAAAAACGTTGGTACCTGGAAAAAGTCTGTCTTCTTTGAGGAGGTCAATTTCTTTCATGTCGATAATCTCTCTGATCTACAGATTCAGTTCTGTTACTTTTTCTTTCATTCCTTCTTGGTGGTTGATTTTCTTTCTTTGTTTCTGCAGAGTGATTGTTGTCAATGTTTGAGGATTTGACAAACTTGATAGGTTATGCATTACTTTGATGATCACTACTTGATCCTTCTTCATACCCCAATCCATCTTTCAACTTTGGGTTTCTTTGTTGATTTAGAATGGAGGTTAATCCTTTAGAGGCTTTAATACTTGGCAAATTTTGGTGATACAAGGCTTGAAACTTCTCCAACTCTTTCCTGGTTTTCACTACTTCTTCTTCCAGAGCTTTACAACTTGCTTTCTTTTCTGATAACTGTTGTTTCAGAATGTCCTCGATTTTCTTTGCCTCTTCTAATACCACTTTTAGCAGGGCAAGGTCTTGATCAGGCTGTTTACTGTCTTTCTCAAACTGTATCAGCAATTGTTTTTGCTTTCTGTTCTTAATTCTGAGTCTGTCAATCTCTTCCAGTGCACTGATCAGTTCTCCTTCCATATCAACCACAGCTTCTTCATCATTATCATCACTGCCTGTGCTTTTATTATCATAATCCTCTTTGGCCATAAGTATGAAGTCATTTAGATTATCTTCAATAGAGAAGTCATTGTCTTCATCATTTGAAGGATCATCATCATTGTTTACACAAAGACTTTTCTTCTTAAAATTGTTCTCTTTAAAGAAATTTATGTGTTTGTGCTTCTCCTCATCATCACATGTCTGATCCTTTCTTTTGTGAGGACATTTATTTGCAAAGTGACCTATCTTACCACAGTTGAAACATTTGAAAGACAGTTTACCTTTGTATTTGCCTAATCCCTTCTTTCGTCTCTTCACAAATTTTGCTTCAATTTCATTAGGCTCAGAATCCTCATTCTTGTCTACCTTAAATAATGCTTCTCTGGAGGTGGGTTTATCTTTAACTATTCTCAATTCATATGCAGTCAATGTTCGTAGAAGTTGATCAAACTCCAAGGTTTTTAGATCATTAAGTTCTTCTATGGCAGAGACCTTCAGGTTGAACCTATCTGGTAGAGATCTCAAAATTTTCTGAACTAAAGAAGGTTCCTCAATATTTTCACCAAGTGTTTTGATTGCATTTACCAGTTCTTCAACTCTCAGAAAGTATTTTCCAACAGTTTCATCTTCTTTCATCTTCAGTTGTTCAAACTTTGCTTTGTAGGTTCGAAGCTTGGCATCCTTTACCTTCTCATTACCTTCATAACTACTAATGAGTTTGTCCCACATTTCTTTGGCAGTTCCTAGGTGCATAACTTTTACGAATTCTGCTTCTGCAATCCCACTCAAGATAGAATGCATAGCCTTAGCCTTGAAGCTAAATTCTAGCTTGTCATCCTTATTAGCTAGTACAACTGGCTTTACATAACCAGTGTCTACCACATCCCAGACATCTGCACCTAAAGCCATTATGTAGGTTCTCATTCTAACTTTCCAGAAGGAAAAGTTTGTTCCATTGAACAGAGGGACCTTATTGGTTGAATTTCCTTCATGGCTTGACATGTTTAAGCTCTAGGATCTACCCTTATATAAAAGGGGTCGGCTCTGATACCAATTGAAGGACAACTAAGAGGGGGGCGGGGGCGGTGAATCAATTATCACCGAGCTTAAACAATTATGCTTATTTTAAACTCTTTGCAGAGCATTGAATGACAATCACAATAATGCAAGGAAGCAAGCAATAGAACATTCAACATCATTCACACATATGAAATATACAGAGACAAATATTTCCTAAGAAAACCCATAAAGGGTAAAAACCTCTTCTTATTTATATGATAAGTAATCTTTACATTATGTACATTATCATACTTATGAGAACCAATTCATAATGATGCTACAACCTTTGTTTTGCAAGATGCAACTTGCTGAGAGCACTAACTCTCTGTTTTCTCCAGCACCTACTAGAAGGAAGCACCAACTCCCTAGTTTCTCTAGCACCCACTAGAAGGAAGCAACAACTCCCTAAATGTTCCAGCACCAACTGGACGGAAGCACCAACTTCCAGTCACACAGGCACCAACCTGTATAACAGAGAACCCAAGTTCTCCCTTGCACCACCCTGCCACCCTTGTTTCTCTGGCTGCAACCAGATGGAAGCTACAACTCCCTATGTTCAAGCACCCACTTGAACCTCTGAGGACAACAGTCCTCTCTAGCACCTCCCTACCACCCTAAAATATAAATTTTGCTATATATCAATTTATCACAGTGATACAATATTTATCAATGGCTTACCGGTCTCATCATTGTTCTGCTGCACTGCTCTGCTCTACCTGCATCAGTGTCTCTCTGCCTACATATTCTTGCGCTTTCTGATATTCTGCTTTTCTTTACAAGTGCACCTCAGCCTTCTTTTACTATCGCAACTATCCATCTCTGTTCTTTGCTTCTGATGCACCTTATGCTCTTCGTGCCATGTCCCTACTATGCACCATTCCTCTTCTCGGCATTTTAGCTGCTGCACTCTCCTCCTTCTACACACCTGAATCACTCTCAATAGCACCGATCTCTTCTCTATCCTGCGCTTTTATTCTCTATGTACCTTATCTGCATTCTCTATCAATAATGCTTCTGCATGCTCTCCCCATGTCAAGTGCTCTGCCTGATCATCATTGCAACTCTTTAGCTTCTCTGGCTGTTAAACCCATGTGTCCACATCACTGAGTGTTATGCCGAGATTCCTTATCCTCTCCAGCAGTCGAGACTCTTCGTCTTCTCTGTCACAGTCAAGCTCATTCCCTCTGTTGCAGTTCCAGGCTCCAACAGTCTTACATCTGTCCATAGCCTCTATGAACAATCTTCATGCAACTGGAAGATGCCTCGAGACTCTTCATCTTCTCTGGTGATCACCCTAAAGTTTCTTTGAGTCCTCTGGCAGAAACCATCAGTTGTTTCTCGCAGTTACACTGTGAACCTCCAATAAAACGCATCAACAACTGAATCGTAACCAATCGATTAACTGTGAAAAGAAACAGTAGCCCTTCGATCATATTCCTGATTAACCTGCACCGTTGGATTATAAATGATGGGTCTCGTGCTTATTTCGCCATTTTGCAATTCGGTATTTTGACATTTCGGCATTCATGTGGTGAGGCATCTCGACTCTCCAAGTCGCGATCTCTGAAATGGAGATTAGCTCCATGCTACCTCCTCCATTCAACCTTCCTCGATGTGACCATAGGTTATGACCAGGGGGGCAATTCTGAACACGCATTTCACATTTCGTGTTTTGGGGATTCTGTGATGAGTCGTCTCGACTCTCCATGTCCCAACCTCCAAAATGGAGCTTATCTCTTCGAGTTCTTCTCTACAGCTCTTTGACGATGTGGCCACCAACGGTAACCAAACGCTTATCCATACAATGCTTTCACATTTCGACACTTTGGGACTCCTGTGATGAAGAGTCTTGACTCTTGACTCCTCGAACTCTCGGTATCTGAAACTTCGGTCAATGTGCATGTTTCAGGTTTTTTAGCGTTTCACATTTCGACACTTCGAGACTCCTATGATGAAGAGTCTCAAATATTGACTCCTCCAACTCCCGGTATCCGAAACTCCAGTTGGTGTGCCTGTTTCGAGATTTTCGACGTTTCGCATTTTGGCACTTTGGGACTCCTATGATGAAGAGTCTCGACTCTTGACTCCTCCAACTCCTGGTATCCGAAACTCCGATTCATGTGCCTGTTTCAGGATTTTCGACGTTTCACATTTTGACACTTCGAGATTCCTTTGATGAAGAGTCTCGACTCTTGACTCTTCCAACTCCCAGTATCCGGAACTCCAAAATGGAGTCTTTGTTTCTGATACCCGAAATGGAATTTAGCTTCTGATCTTTCCATGTGATCATCGTTGTGTTGTTGGTTGTGATCTTTTCCATCAATGACAAACACGCATACTCTGCACTCTGCATGCACCTCTGCATTGTCTCTTCTAGTCTTCATGAGCTTGCTCTGCTGCATCTTCCCAAAATACTTCTGGTACCCACCTGGCACATTATACCTGTACTCAAGCCATCATCGTTGTTGTACTTGACATCAATGACAAGCATACGCTGCCTATAAAACATGCCAACAATATACATTACAATTATCACAGACCATCTCAGTGTAACCATTATAGGTGACATTTGTGCTTCTCAACCATTGAAGCACCCATTTCACTGCAACACCTGAATCTGTCATGTATCTTACAACATCATTAGCATGTGAAACATCTAGTCTTAACCATTTCATCACATACAACAGACCTCCTACTGGACTTACACGAGACATAACCTTTTCTTCTTTATAGACAGGCCCTATACTTGAAGAAAACTTATAATGGAAAGCAAGAGGGATAAAAACTGGTTTTACAATGTTCATACTGAACTCCAACCACAACTTACCATCACCATCTCTGTATACTTCCATGCCCTTAATTGGTTTTGCTTCTCCTTGACCCCTCATCTGAATTTTCATGCCCACCTGAGTCACTGTCTTACTGATTTTATTCATGCTTCGGCTTGCATCGAGCATATCATCAACAAAGAACATCAAGAATGTGAATATACTATAAATCGTATAGTCATTCCTACCCTTTGAAAAATTCTAACTCACTATGAAGAATTCAAACATCTTTTATATTTGCCTAGGTACCAATAGGCCATATAATGAATTACCTAGCATGTAAACAAATTTGTCGTTGCGATCCTGAATCAACCCTTTTGGTTGTTCCATACATATTATATATCTGTCAATGATGACCTTGTGAGAAGTAGGATCCCACACACAACATCCCTTTATACCATCATCATAACTTGCAGATATATAAAACAAGCAGGAATTCAGAAATAAAGATTTCAAGTCTGGAAATGATTTATAGCTTACCAGTACCTGCAATTCTTTCTTGCTCTTCCTTGATGCTTCTGCCATAAAAAAGAAGATACATCTATCACTTCAGATGCCATTTCAGTACTCCCTTCCAACTTATAAAGGTTATCAACCTTTGTTGCCTTCATCACTACTAAACTACCTTTCGACACTGTGAGAGCTCCACCTTGACCTATATACTTATATCCACAAGAATCCAACACTCCCAATGAAATCAAATTTGATTTAAGCTTAGGTACATATCTAACATCGGTTAATTCCCTAACAATACCATCGAACATCCTGATTCTAATATTGCCAACCCCAACAGTTTTACAAGGAATACCATTTCCCATAAACACTGCACCCTCATCAATAGATTGGTAAGAAATGAACAAATTTCTATGTGAGCACATGTGGTGGGAGGCACCTGAATCTAACTGTCATTCTTCTTGATATTGTAAATTACTATAAATGAATAAAACTTGATCAAATATACCTGAATTTGTTACAAACAAATTTGCTTCCTTCGTAGAGTTTTCCTCAGATTCATTTCTCTTCCAGCAATCTTTCTTGAGATGTCTTGTTTTGCCACAGTGCCGGCATTTTGCTTTACCCTTTCTTTGTCTTGATTTAGATCGAAAATAACTTCTCTCATTCTTCTCTGTGGTTTGACCTTTGACCAACATCACCTCTGAAGTTGAGGTTTCTTTACTAGATTTTCTCCTCATCTCCTCAGCCAACAAAGCTCACACAACAAAGTCATAATCTAAAACATATGTTGAGCTAAAGCCAATGGAGGTAACTAGATTATCCCAAGATTCAAGCAACGAACACAATAGTGTAATATCCTTATCCTCATCTTCAAATTTAACTTCCATACTAATCAATTGAACTATAAGGGTATTGAAGGTATTTAAATGGTCAACAACTTTTGTACCTTCTTTCATCCGCAAACTGTACAACTCTCTCTTCTAGTAGATTCTGCTTGTCAAGGACTTCGTCATGTATAGACTTTCCAACTTGCTCCATAAGCCTGATGTTGTATCATCTCCTACGATATTAAACAGAACCTCATCCACTAGACATAAATGAATGGTGCTAAGAGCTTTCACATCCAGATCCTCCCATTCTCATTCTGTCATGGCTACTGGTTTCTTTGACTTGCCTACCAATGTTTTTTGCAACCCTTGTTGCACCAATAAATCCCGTATCTTGAGCTTACAGAGCTCAAAATTAATTTTACCGCTGAACTTTTCAACTTCAAACTTCAAACTTTGCTTCTTAACCCTTAGCACAAAAAATCTCCCAATCTCCAAATCACTGCTTATAAAAAAATAACAAAAACCTTTGAAAAAATATGTGAAGAAATAATGATTTAATCTTTAGAAGGTTTAATTAAAAGGTTTAATAAAAAACCTTTCCTTTAAAAATTAAAATTAAAAGTCACCCCTTTTAAAAATACACCTTTATTAAAGATTCAACTTTTACTTATATTTAATTCCAAATATAATAAGCCTAAACATCCTCCACTCTTATATCTTTTATGTCATTCGCCTTCCTTCAAAATATTCCGTGCTTTAAAACACCATAGCAAAAAATTTCTTTCACGCCAAAGTTTAAGTCAAACTTACATAAACTTTCAAACTTTTTCAAAAATTACCATAAGCCAATTTTTCACTCCAAAAAATAAGCCAATAAAAAAAATTTGTTTGAAAAAGCCGCCGCACCTCCCAAGTGAGTGGCCTGCATGTTTCAAAGGGCCGCCGCACCTCCAGTATGGATGGATTGCAGAAATCCTGAAAATTTATCCAAGTGAAGTGTTCACCAGTGGCCATCGTGACTTTCGAGGGGAGAGATCTGCGGAAATGTTTAAATCTGCGGAAATGTTTAAATCTATGTATCTTACTTTTCTTGGTTCTTCTAATCAGTTCTAATCAGCTTTGATACCACTTGTTAGAATTGTCAACGCGGAAAACATAATTCTTAATGATAATTAACAATCACATACATAAGAAATAGACACAGGGATTTCATGTGGTTCACCCAAAAATTGGACTACGTCCACCAAGCGTAGGCATCAGTTGTCTTATTATTCAGAGTATGGAGATTACATCAGATTTGCAAGTCTCTCACACATTCGGTCTCTCACACACTCAGTCTCTCATAGTCGTTTTGCCTCTACGGGCTTACATGAATTTATACATTCAAACATGAAACTGAATATTAAATGCAATCCCTATCCATATTCTAGCTTAATCTATCCTATTTGATTGTAACCAAAGTAGAATAATAGGATCCAAATCTGTTCTTGGTAATTAGTTGTCACCAAATCCCAACAATTTCAACTCATTTACTTAATAAAAGAAAGATTTCTATTAAGATAATATGTGAGTAAAAATTCTTACATGAAAGTAAAGATTCTTAAGTAAAAATTATTATTCAATTTATGCATAATCTTAATAAATGCCCATGAGATCAATAACCTCTATGATGATTTTGAAAATATTAGAGTTTTATATGAACATACTTAATGTAAGAAGATAACATGTACAATTTTATTGCAAAATGTGCAATTTTGGACTTTCTTACAATAAACTCTATAATAGAACTTCTACCCTATTTTATGATGATTTTGAAAATATTAGAGTTTTATATAAGTATACTTCATTATTTAAAAAAGAAAATGTAAGAAGAGAACACATAGCAGTTGTAGAATTTTATTGCAAAATGTGCAACTTTGAGCTTTCTTGCAAGGATAGATGGAAACATTTATGTATACATGCTTAGCTTCATTATGAAATTATGTACCATTTTATTGCAAAATGTGCAACTTTGAGCTTTCTTGCTAGGATAGATATAAACATTTATGTATACATTCTTAACTTCATAATGAATTTATGAGTATTGTTTAACATGAGAGGTTGAGTGAGGATGTTACATGTGTAAACATCATTTTTTTTATTTAGGGTCTAACTCACTCTTTGTTCTTCAAGAATTCATTTATTTAAATTGTTGAACCAAAAACTTTGAGATGACTTACTCGAAGCTTTATATGGGATTATGTTCTTAACAACTTTTGTGGGATTTTGATTAAGTAGATACATAATCATATGCACCTACCCAATATTTATTAGGAACATATTTGTTATCTAACATGAGCCTTGTCATATCTACAACATTGTTGTTCCTTCTTTCTACAACTCCATTTTGTTGTGAAGTGTAGGGTGTGGTGTATTTCCTACTTATACTTTTTTTCTTACAGAACTCAATAAAACTGCTAGAAAAAAACTCTCATTTATTATTATAACAAATGGTTTGTGTATCCATAACATTGTTGTTCCTTCTTTCTACAACTCCATTTTGTTGTGGAGTGTAGGGTGTGAAATATTTCCTATATATACTTTGTTGCTTACAGAGTTCAATAAAACTACTAGAGAACAAATATTGAATGGTTATTGTGCTTTTCCTTTTATTTTTCTAACACAATATTGTTAAAATATGATTAAACACATAAAACTTTTGCTTGAAAATTCACATAATTTTGAAAAAGAAAAAGTAATCTACCTAGAGTAAAACAACTATGACATTGGAAAATAACATTGTCTTCACTCACCACAAAATAAACTTGTGCATGAAACAAAGGACCCCTTTTTCCCTCCAATATTGTCCTTCATCAAATAAGATTTTGTATTGCTTCCATGCTAGACATGATTCACATATAGACTCTTGCTAAATTTAGATATCTGGAAGAGCATCAACCATATTGTTTTTAGTTAGAAATGAAAAATATCAAAGATATAAATGATCACACTTCTTATGCCAAAGTGCATTGATGTCATGTACATTTTTGACCATCTAAGCATGATCCTTGGACTCTTCATCGTTCACCATTAGTTATCCCTTTTCTTCTACACACTTCTACACCCATACCAACTCTCATTTTGCTAATTTTTTTATGAACAATGTAGCCCTAATTATTGTTAAAAATAACATATAAATAAAAACTAAATTTCCTTATCTTATTGAAAAATATATATATATATATATATATATATATATATATATATTTTTAATAAAAAACAAAAAATAATACAATTAACAAAAACTTTGTTTTACCTTTCATTTGTATGTGCACATTTCTATTTCCTTTTCCTTCAACCACGTCTTCTTCCCCACCACCAAAAATTAAAATATTAGAAGAAGATTTATCGACTAGCACAGCCTCTAAGTCGCAGCTGGAAAACGCCGAAAAGTATCGGCTGTAAAATTCTAAGCCCAGTAAAAACCCCGTAGTAAAATTCACTCGCTGACATTTCGTCAAATGCCATGCCTGACGCGTGGTGGCTTTTTATTTTTTTAAGGCCCCGAATGAATGCACCAGGCATTGACTCTCAATCAAATTGTTTCTCTATATATATATCAGTTCATTTGTTGTGCTTACAAACATTTCTGGAGCGTCCGGTGTGTCTTTCATTACAAACGTGTTATTTTTTAAACGTTGCATTACAATAAACGTGTTAGTGTTATTTTTTTAATTTTTGGAAACATGAATCGACGACTTGGAGGTGGTCCAAAAGAGGTAGTATGTAAAAAAAGTGGCTAAATCACTCGGTAATTAAACGTGGCCCAGAAAATGAAACGCTCCACTTTTTAACAAAACTTTAATTGTTGTTAATCACTCAAACATGGAAATTAGCTAGCCACCATAGTAAATTTTAAATATGATCAAGTAAAAGTAAAAAATAAACATGTAAACTGATGCCTTTATAATAGTGAGGAAGTTAGTGGTTGAAATCTCAACCATTGATTTGTTGGGACGACTAAGAATATTCCATCAATATTTAATCTTGTCCATACAAAACTGATTAAGCACTAAAAACCTATTAAATGTGCCCATTGTCAATAGGTGTATGCCTTTCGGCGTAATTACAAAGTCTGCATGCATTTATCGATCTATTGTTTGTCTCCTCCATCATGATAGCTTGCTTGGTAGTGCGGGATGGTCATTGTCAGGTTTTCATGAATGTTGATGAGATAGTTAAAATAAGATTATTGAAATCTGGTTATATAATTTTTTTTTGGGTGAAATTCTAATTTTTTTTAATATTTAAATTGTATTTTAAATGTTTAAATAGATTCAGTTTTTGAAAAAAATTCAAGAATACTCTAATTTTACAATTTCAATAATAATTTTAACAATTTGACTAGATTTCAAGTAAAATTTTAAAACATAAATAAAATTAAAAAATAAAACATTTAAACTAATAAATTAATGACAAATTTGTGATCATTATGAAATAATGTCTTGAACATTCATTTAGTTGAAAATAATTTGTTTAAATCACCATGCATTAAATTAAGCTTCACTTGTTTAATTAAATAATTACTACTTAGACTTAATAATAAGCGGTAGTCTAAATCCTTTTATACATTCATAAATACAATTTAAACATAGAAAATTGAGATTTCATCCAAATTTATATAGAAAATCTCTAATAATAAATTAAGTTATGTTTCATTAATTTCTTTAATAATAATGGTTGATAATAAATTACGTTATGTTTCATTAATTTCTTTATTATGTTGGTTTGAGGCCTGATCTTATATTCATTAATTTTTTATTACGCATTTAATGGCAACTTCGTAGCTAATGATTGACTTATTAAAAATACCACCAAGAACTTGGAAGAGTGAGTCGGTCATTATTAATAGACAAGGGCTGCCATGCAGCTTAGTCCCTGTCGGACAAGTTTAAACTGTAATTGGTAGTCCGAGGTAAGTTTAAACGTTTAAACTGTAATTGGTAGTCCGAGGTAAGTTTAAACTACAACTATCAGTTGATCGATTAAAATATTTTTCATGCTAGCTTCTTCCCTCGCCTCACAAATCGATAAAATCCTTATCTTATGATCTAGGTATTGATTTGTAGGGAGAGGAAAGAATATGCTGGAGAGATAACCCCTCTCCATCCATGCAGGAAGCAGTTCGAGCCAACGAAAAATGAGACTTCTTGATGAAGGAGTTAAAGGAGAGCAGTAGCAGCCCACACAACTACAACCATCCCCGCAGCGACAACAACAGCAGCAGCAAGAAGGACTTGGTGATATGGACAATTCAAGCAGTCACAGTTCACCTAGAGGTGAAGACAGATCTTCACAAAGTGGGGAGGAAGATAATCAGTTGAGAAGATCTTCAAAATGTTGGAGAAGAACGAAAGGAACCTACGATGATCAGATGTGATAATCAAAGTTCAATCAATATTGCGAAGAATCTGATTTTTCATGCAAGGACAAAGCATGTTGAAGCTCAGTATCATTTTGCTTGAGAAAAGTTGCAGTCAAATGAAATAACTCTTGTGTATTGTAATACTAGTGAAAATGTTGTTGATATTTTCATTAAGCCTCTTGGAAAGATTAAGTTTGAATTGTTTAGGGAGATGTTAGGTGTAGAAGTCAATCCATTCTCCATTAAGGGGGAGACTTGGAAATAATGGAGAAAGCACTAGTTATAAGCTCCAGTTATAAGCTTCAGTTGTGAGAGTCAGTTGCAGGTGTGTTAAGAGTCAGTTCTTAGTTAAGAGTCTAGTTGTCTTTGGTTTGCATGTAACCAACTCGGTCGAGTCTTTTCCTATATAAGGATGTAATCCGTCTTCATTGAATAGTACAGAAGTGAGTGTAGCCTCATCGTGGTGTTTGTTTCACATATTTTATCTTGAAGAAGTCTTCTTAACCAAACAACTTCACAAGTTGTTGCACACAGGGATTTATATTCTGCTTCGGTAGAAGACAAAGATACAATAGGCTGCTTTTTACTGCTCCATGAAACAACCCCAGATCCAATGCTAAATGCATATCCAGTGGTTAATCTTTGATCATCCAGATTGCCAGCCCAATCAGAATCTGAATAACCTATCAACTCAACATCAGATGCATCAGTATATTTAATACCATAATCAAGTGTACCTTTTAGATACCTGAGTACTTCCTTTGCTGCATTCCAATGGCTTTCATGAGGTTTCGCCATGAACTGACTTAACACACTCACAGAATATGAAATATCAGGTCTGGTTGTGGTGAGATAATTCAGACTACCCACCATCTGTCTATACACAGTGCCATTCACCTCCTTTGAACCATCATCACAAGAAAGTTTCACATTCTACTGCATGGGAACAATAGAAGACTTACACTGATCCATTTTAAATCTCTTAAGTATTTCTCTGATATACTTACTCTAACAAACAAAAGCGTGGCCTGCATTTCTCCAAACTTCAAGCCCTAGGCAGTAATGTAACTCACCAAGATCTTTCATTTCAAATACCTTTGATAATTGCTCCTTGATTTCATCAATTAACTTCTCTGCATTTCCTGTAATTATTAAATCATCAACATATAATGAAATCAATACTATATACCCATG
>ML783805.1:198335-215450 GCA_009831015.1 Picea engelmannii
TTTCCCCTATATTTACTAGCTTGTCTTTCACCTCTTTAATACGACCCAAAAATGAACTAACAGATTCATTTCCATCCATCTTAATGCCTAGCAATTTAGTTTTCAGGAACAAAATGTGATTTGTGTTGCTAGTTTCATACAATTCTTTAAGCACTATCCATGTTGCAGCAGAAGTTGTAGCTTCTCTAATATGTGGAATTATCCTATCTTTAACTGACATGCGCAACAATACCTTTCCCTTGTTTTTGCACTTCTCCTAGTCTTGGATCTGTTCTACTGTCGCACCAACAGCCGCATCAGGTTTCAGTTCAGTTCCCTTCTCAATGTTCCAGATACCATAGCCTTCCATGAGCGTTTGCATCTTGAATTTCCAGTTAATGAAATTTGATCCATCTAACTTGTTGGCTTCTTTGAGGTAGGTCTCTGCTAGCGGATTCACCATTGCTTCAATTTAGTCTCTGCAAGTGAATCACCAAGGATATGAAACTTTCTGTCACTCTACCTTCAGATACCACCGATCTGTCTCAATCTCGACTATGCAAATAACCTCAACACACCCTTCCTCTTTGGGTTCCTGTGCTAGATTTTCGAATGCTCAAATCACCAAACTTTTGTTTCCATAAAACAAATGATCACACACAAAATCTCACAAATAATATTCTCTTAAATAATCCACTTTTAAATAACCACCTCACTATTTATGATGCTTCATCCTTTCATAACTCCACTTTATATATAAAATAATAAAAAATTCTTAAAACTTTAAATACCCACTTTAATAATGAAGTGAATAACTCCCTCTTTTTGAAAAAAAAACTTTATACCTCTCTCAAATAATCAAACGCTTCATGCCATAACTTCAAAAGCATGCAAACAAAAAAGAACCTCATGTTTTAACCTCACGCAGATCGTGCTTCTCGAATTCTTATATACTCACACAGAGCATTGTATGAGGTCGGTGCTTTCCACATGCACAAGAAACAAAACTGATCCGTCCATACAAATGCAGCAAAAACTCACGATTGGCCCACGGTCGGAAAAAACTCCATGTCTTCAAACACCACATGCTTTCTACACCTCATGCTTGTCTTAGCTTGTGGAAATCTCATGCATTTCTGCACCTCACGCTATTTCACAAATACAACAGACACAGCTCACAAGTCACTTGCCTGTGAAAATCTTGAAGGATGTTCGCACTGAAATGCCACCACACCCTACCAGAGGAGGGACTTGCAAAAATCCTCTTCTTTCCCCACCTCTCCCCATGGCTCTGATACCAAGATAAAATACGTGAAACAAACACCACGGTGAGGCTACGCTCACTTCTGTATTATTCAATGAAGACGGATTACATCCTTATATAGGAAAAGACTCGACCGAGTCAGTTACATGCAAACCAAAGACAACTAGACTCTTAACTAAGAACTGACTCTTAACACGCCTACAACTGACTCTCACAATTGAAGCTTATAACTGGAGCTTATAAATGGCGCTTACAACTGGCGCTTTCTCCATTATTTCCAAGTGTTCGAGCCAACGACAAATGAGATTCTATGAAGGAAGGAAGAGTGGGGACGCCGTGTTTATGACGATCTAGGGAGCGTTATTCATTTTTTATTTATATGGTCTATGTCGGGGGATGTGGTGTTTTCTTATGAGTGTCCATACTGGTTTCACTCCTTCAATAGGTGAAATCCTCAGTTGAAGAGATTGAAAACACATATTAAAGGGGTGAATTTCCAGGCACATGCTCTGACTGGTATTAAAGCGTCAGGTGAGACCAACCACATGGTGAGGGCATAGGCATGAACTGAGTCTGGTATGCAAGCATCAGTCGGCTAGACCTCGAAGACCCCTATGTAAAAAGGAACAAATTGAAATGATGATTGATCTCACAATCACTTCTAAGAATCGAGTTGATGAACTCAGATTCTTGGTTGCCTCATAGACAGCTAATATTAAAAAAGTTAACAATAATAATCAAAATAGTTAACTGAATTTTGGTTTAAAAATATCTATAATGCTAATGATTCATTAAATCCCACTCATATCACCTTATTCACACACGTGTCCATGAGATTTCCTTCCACATAGCGTGTTTACTATTCCCTTTAGACATATGGTCAGATTCCATCTCCACGGTAAGAAAGCGTTGGTGTTATTTAAGAATGGGATTTGGATGTGTGATATTGTAATGAGTTGGCCTCAGCCTACAAGGAGTAGGAGAATTTCAATGGTTGTGTTTTTTCTCTCTGGAGATGGATATGACTGTGGACGTTGTGATAGCAGGCAATGTAGCTTGTGATGCTATTATGGGTTGTGCCGCCCAAGTGAGTATAATGCCTTATCATATATTGGAGTCTCTGGGTCTCAAACCCACCAGGACGAGTACTCAGTCTCTGTGCTATCCTGGCAATGGTGAGAGAGTCCCAGAAGGTGTGATTGAGAACGTTCCAGTTGATATAGGTTGGGTTCAGATCTTGAGCACATTCCATTTTCTCAGAATGCGAAACCCCAAGAACTCCTATACTTTGTTGTTTGGCATACCATGGTTGGAAGCAACTAAAGGAAGAGAGGTTTATGGTGAAAATAAGTGAGAGTAAGAGAGCTATGGTATGAACTCTTTTGGCTCTGGATTGAACCCTGCAAGCAAGCCATTTTCCATCCAGTCAACTTCTTTCTGATGATGCAGTAGGCCATTTCATATTGATAGCTCTTCTTCACAACTAAGGATATTTACATAATTTAGATATATTTCATATATAGTGTTAGCAACAATTTTTGTTTTGGGCCCAAAAGTACCCAGGTCTGCAGGTTGCACGAGAAGCGCCCAAGCTCAGCACGGAAAAATCTCATTTCAGGTTACAAGCCAAGCGAGCGAGCGAAGTTTTGTTGTCAGCGGCTGAGATCCATCTATAGAGCTGATCGACGGTCGTCAAGATTTAGGGGCTACCAAGTTGCCCGAGATATAGCACCAGAGATAGCACCTATATTTCAAGACAAAATCTGGGTCGTTCGATCGAGTGACGCGTGGTGCAATATATAGTCACGTCGGCATATCGGTATTCGAGAGTTCGAAGGGTAAAGGTTCCTCGTCATCTCACATCTCGAAACCCCGAACCCTGAAGCGCTGAAAGCGCCCAGAGTCGGGCCCGCGGTATCATGGAGCAGTCTCAGTCGTCCATCCAAAAGGGACACGTGGTGTGCGGTTAGGCTCCTCGCCTTTTCACCCATCGCAACTTCGAAGCACAAGGAGCAGCTCCTTCATATCCCTGAGATGCGAAGTGCCAAGAGCATCTAGGACCCAGGCCCACAGTATCGTCGAATGAGTTCAGGACCGTCAGATCAGAGAGGGATGTGTGGCACTCAATTAAGCCATCTCGGCATTTTGCTCATCGTGACTTTGAAGAGAAAGGATCAACTCCTTCCTATCCACGAACCCCGAAACGCCGAAAGGGCCTTTGAGAATAAGAGCAAGGTCATGGCCTGTGATCACTTGGGAAATAGAAAGAATTGTGCAAGAGGGGCCAAAAGAGTCAAGTTTAGTCACAGAAGGGATCGTCGTGATCTTCAGGTGCCATCCGATTTGGTCTCAATCCTGGTTCTTGCTGGGAGTAAATGAAGGTGGGAGGGGGTGGTTGAAACCTCTCTTCACTCATTAAGTGTAAGGTATGGAGGATCTAGCAAGTAGTCTGCCCGAGACGGTCCTGTGTGTCAATTTTTTCCAAAGAAGCCATGTCGAGTCCTCGACTAGCCAGAGAGGTCTATACACGCTAACTCGACACTTAATGGCTCAGCTATCCCCCTTCCAGGAGCCATGTGCATTTAAGGTGGCGTCTGATGAAGAATATTCGTCTGAGTTTGACTGAAGGGACGCCATGCCTTGGAGGTCCGAGCACACCTCTGTTAGGAGAATTTTTCTGAGTATATAGACTCAGTTTTTGTATTTTGTAAAGGATCGATGGTTAATCAAGGCTTCCGATTGTAAAAGCTTTAACGAAGCACTGGTTATTCTAGTTATGTATTAACATCTGAGACTTCTTGCCTTATGAATGTCAGCTTCTTTCCATGTCTTTGTTCATAATGTATTAGAACAGCTCGGAATTGGAGGATCCAGTCAAGTTGTAGTTGTTATAGGATGATGTAGGTTGGATCACTGTAACAGCTGCGTTGTCTCTAATCGGTCTTGTGATTTTCTCAATGCTGAATGACTTGGAATTGGAGGATCCAGTCAAGTCACCCCTTCAGTTACCCGAAACTCTAAACCAAGAGGATCTTGCATTTAGAGTTTTTCTTCTGCAAACTACTGAAAGGCCTATTGCTCGAGGTAGTTTTGCTCACTCCTCTCACCAAGTCTTCCACCTGCTCATTTTACAATCAACCCACTGATTGAAGTTAGATCAATACCTCCTTTGTTCTTTACATACCAGACCTAGTCCCTGAGCTAGAGTGATTCTGTCTTGGGTCTCTAACCATTTGATCATCCATTAAACTTATCGTGACATAAAACTAATGGGCGTTGGGCTTTGCTCCTGTCGCAATCCAGGAGTGACTTCTGACACCAACATTTCCGGCGCCGTTGTCGGGGATGAAGTTAAAAAATTTCCCCGGGATTGAGCGACATTAAGCCTCTGATTCTGAAGGTGCATCAAGTATCAGAGCCTTTGAAGATTGTTACTATGCACCTGGTGACTCCATTGTGAAAACTCCACTGTGGCAAACCTGTCGTGTTAATTGTGGCTTTCAGAGGCAGACACATGCGGTCCCATCCACAGATGCCTCTAGCTACACTTGAAACTGAGCCGGAGGTGTTTCTCAGAAAAGGAAAGGCCTCTGAAGGAGAAGCTTCCACCGTCGAACCAAGTAATCCGCCATCTCCGTATTTAGGAACTCCATTTTCTCCTCCTCAGTTTCTTAACAGACCTTTTTCTGAGGTTTCTCGTTTCCTGAATTTTGGGAGTGTTCCTGCTAAGTTTTCCCCTCCTGGTCTAGGATTGGAGGGAGAAATCCTTGTCACTCCCCTCTCCCCTGAAGCTGTACTTTGGCGTAGACCCAGGACCACAGAAGATTTCCCCACTCCTATCTTTACCACTCCTCCTCTTGTTACTGTTGCTACTTCTGCACAAAGAGAAGCATCTGCTGACTTAAGCCCGTTAGCCTTCTTCCTAAATCCCCTATTGTTTCCCATTCCACTTAGAGACTCATTCCCAGTAGCCCCTTCATGAAATCCTTCTCCTCCAAGTTCTCCTCCACCTATTCCTATGGCTGGTGCTAATCCCCCTCTAAATAGAATGGATGTCATAGTAGCTTCCAGATATGCTCCCTTATTCCTACCTCAACCTACGAATCCTCTCCCTGCTGGAGATTACCTGAAATATATGCCCAAGTTCACTGGGGAAGAGGACATAACTGTGGAAGAGCACCTGGCTGCTTTCTATAGTTATGCAAACAACCTAAACATTGTAAATGAGGATGTTTGGATGAGAGTCTTCATCCAGATCCTAGATGGTGAGGTGAGGAAATGGTTTAGGGGATTGGCCCCCGGATCTATTGTTGGAATTGAAGCTCTAAATGGCACTTTCCTGAGGCAGTGGGGAGATAAGAAGGATTTCATGTATTACATGACAGAGTTTGGGTCTTTGAAGAAGATGGAAGGTGATTCTGTCTTTGACTTCTCCAAAATATTCAATAAGATGCATAATAAGATTCCTACTGAGATAAAGCCCACAGAAGCCTCTGCCAAAATTTCTTATGCTAATGCATTCGACCTTGACTTCTATCTTCTATTGAGAGAAAGAAGAGCTACCTCCCTAGATCATATGCAAGACGTGGCCATAGAGGTGGAATCTAACATATTAGCAGTTGATAGGCTGAGAAGCAAGACTGATGCATATAGGAGAAAGGGAAGATCTGAAGCCTCAACTTCTGGCCCCTCGGTGCCTCACCCTCAAGTGGATGAACTAACCAAGATGGTGAAGTCTTTGTCTGCAGAGATGGAGAGAATGAAGATGGAGGGGAGGCAAGCATACAGAGGTCCTCAAAATACTGAAAACAAAAGAAGTTTCAGGAGGCCAAACAATATTTCTCCCCCGATTATGCAAAGAGACTAGAGGGGAAGAGATAGAGAAGACCAGAAAATTCAGCCCCCTTTTCAAAATAATTTTGTGGTTGATGAGGAAGAAGGGGAAACAGATGGGCTTGGTCCCGATATCCACTGCTTCAGAGAAATTCCTCCTTTTCCTCATCTCACTCAATCAGCGTATGAGGAATCTCTCGTGGACATTCAACTAAATGAACTTAGCAAGGGAGACAAGGCTAGCAGCAGCCAAAGTAGGTATAACCTGAGGTCCAAGAAAAATATAGGAGCACCTGATGTTCCTGAACAACTCACTAGAGAAGAGAAGCCTGCTAAGGAAGTGGCAAGACAACCATGAAGGTAAGAAGGCCCAACCCCTCTCTCAAGTGGTCCAGAGTCATGTTCTTGAAGTGATGGAAATCCCAAAGCTTACTTCTTCTTTCAACTTTGAGCATGAAATTCAAAAAATTAGAATCCCTGTGCCCTTCACCGAATTGATTAAACATGAAGAGTTCAAGAAACGCTTCTCTGAGATGCTACAATCTAAGCCCCCCCAACCTTCCATGGACTCAATAAATCTCCAAGATGAAAAGCCAATGGTCATCCTAGGTCCCATGGTGGAAGACAAAGATGATTCATCCCCTCCCTTCTACACCTCCCTGAACATACATGATAAAGTGTTGCATAATTACCTCATGGATTCAGAAGCTTCCCACAACCTTATGCACAAAATAGTCATGGAACAGTTGGGATTGGAGGTGACAAAGGCTTATCATGATTTGTACTCTTTTGATTCAAGGAGGGTGCAATGTCTTGGAGTCATCAAAGATTTGGTGGTCTCTTTATTTCAACTGCCAATGAAGAGTGTGGTCATGCATGTTGTAGTGGTTGATGTCCCCTCCAAGTTCAGTATGTTGTTATCAAGGTATTGGATAAAAATATTGGGGGGAACTCTGCAGATGGACCGAACCTATGCTACTATTCCAGTATTTGGAGTAGAACATAGGAGACTATACAGAGAAGCCCAGCTGGCCTATATAATCAGTGACGAAGCCAATCCTACCAACCATCCCATTTTCGCCCTGGACACTGATTTAGGTTCCAGTTTACTACAATTCACTAATGCTCTCGAGCCTCCCCTAAAACTTAGAAAGCAGCCCACCACTTCTCATGGATTTCCTCCCTCCATCACCCTTGTTTGGAAAATGTTTTTTTATGGAACCCTTTCCAGGGAAGGCACTGGTGCTGGGGTATTTTTTGTGTCACCTGCTCAGGAAACCATATCTCTGTCATACAAGATCAAATTTGAAGCTACCAACAATGTGGCAGAATATGAGGCTCTTGTTCTAAGACTAAGAGCTATAAAGGACGTGGAAATTCAGGAGGTAGCAGTGTTCAGAGATGCGGAATTGGTAGTCTAGCAGATCAGAAACGCTTATCAGGCTAAGCATCCTCGACTCAGGAGTTACAGAAATGAGATATGGGACCTAATTGACAGTTTCTTCTCATCATTTAACATTTCTTTCATGCCAAGAGAGAAGAATGCAGTGGCAGATTCATTGGCTACACTAGCAAGCAATTTCAAAGTGCCCTTGCCACCCAAATTTAGATACGATGTGGAAGTAAAATACAGGCCCTCCATACCTAACAATGTCAAACATTGGAAGGTGTTTGAAGATTATATTGAGATCAAAATATTCTTGGAGACTGTACAATAATTTTCAAAGATGCATATTGACCAAGACTCTATCTCTAAAGAAAAGCTTGATCGGGGTAATTTTCTAAATCAGATTGCAGAGTGTAACATTGTGCAGCTACCCAACAATCATATTCCAAGGGGATTGGTTCCTTTGGAAAGGCTTTTTGATAGAAATGATGTGGCATTAAAGAGGGACATCTCAGAGGATGACGTTGATACAACTCAGTGCAACATTGGCACTGAGAATGAACCCAAGTTTGTCAAATTGTCCAGAAGTTTGACAAAGGAGTAGAGGGTTGAATACGATGAACTATTGAGGGAGTTTGCTGATGTTTTTTCCTAGACCTATGAAGATCTCAAAACATATGAAACTTCTGTCATTGAGCATAAAATCCCATTGAAAAAGTAGGCAATGCCATTTAGGCAGAAGCTAAGACAGATCAATCCCATGTTGTTGCCTATCATGGAAAGAGAAGTGAAGAAGCTGCTACAGGCCCAGATCATCGTGCCACTGAGATATTCAGAGTGGGTGGCCAACTTGGTCCCAGTAAGGAAGAAGAATGGAGAAATCAAACTCTGTGTATATTTTAGAAACCTGAACAAGAGCTCACGAAAGGACAATTACCCCTTACCAAAAATGGAACATATATTGCATAGGGTAATATGAGCATCCAGGATTTCCATGATCGATGGCTTCTCTGGCTACAATCGAATCTCTGTTCTTCCCGAGGACAGGGAAAAGACAACATTTACCACTCCATGGGGCACATTCATGTATGCCAAAATGCCTTTTGGATTGATGAATGCAGGGGCAACGTTTCAATGCGCCATGGACATAGCTTTCATTGGGGAAAGGGATAAGTTTGTGGTCATCTACCTGGATGACATAACAGTCTTTTCCCAAACTGATAAAGAACATTGTTGTCATCTCAAGAAGGTTTTTCTGAAATGCAGGAGTTCTGGCATTTCATTGAATCCCAAGAAATCTATGTTTTCCATGAAGCAGGGAAAGTTATTGGGTCACATAGTATCAGCCGAAGGA
The DNA here is from genome assembly GCA_009831015.1 of Picea engelmannii. NCBI lineage: Eukaryota > Viridiplantae > Streptophyta > Pinopsida > Pinales > Pinaceae > Picea > Picea engelmannii. The sequence goes on from ML783805.1 coordinate 207,153, forward strand.
GTCAAGATCGATCCCAGTAGAGTTGAGGCAATACAGGCCTTATCAATCCCAAGATCCAGGAAGGAGGTCCAGTCTTTCCTTGCTAAGATTAATTTTCTAAGGAGGTTTATTTCTAACTTTGCTGAGGTGGTAAAACTTATAACGGTCATGTTGAGAAAGGGAAATGAAGTAAGGTGGACCATTGAATCTTGAAATTCCTTTGAGCAGATAAAGAAGGCCTTGACTGAAGCTCCTATGCTTACCAGTCCCGATTACTCAAAGGATTTCCTTATTTTCTCCTTTGCCTCACCTGACACGGTGACTGTTGTTTTATTACAGACAAATGAGGCCATGCTAGAGCAACCTATTGCCTATTTTAGCAGAGCTCTGAGGGACGCCGAAGTCAGGAATGACATTATGGAGAAGCAGGCCTATGCCCTGGTAAAGGCTCTTAGAACCTTTAGAACTTATGTCCTGCAGTCAAAAATCATTGCCTATGTCCCCTCGGCCGCTATTAAAGACATTCTTATTCAGTCTGAAATAGACGGGAGGAGGAGTAAGTGAATAGCCAAGATCCTTGAGTTTGACTTAGAAATAAGGCCTACCAAATTAATCAAAGGTCAAGGTTTAGCTAAGCTGTTGGCTGAAGAAAATTGCAAAGCTTTGGGGGGTAGGTGTCATCAATGAATGCTCAGGAAATCCGCGGGATCAGCTGTCTGATATAGACCCTCAAGTAGAACCCCCGCTGGCTCGATGTCCCTAGTATAAAGATGTCGTATATTTTCTACAGGAGTTGCGGCCTCCAGATGGCCTGCAAAGAAACAAGGCAAGAGCTCTGAAGATCAAAGAAGTCAGATACTACCTTGTCGATCAAGTTTTATATTGGAAAGATCCCCTGGGGGTGATTTTGAAATGTATGAATCCAAAAGAGGCTAATAGGATCATGGTTGAGTTTCACGATAGCCAATGTGGAGGGAATCATTTCTGGAAGGCCACAGCCTACAAAATCCTCAGGGCTGGATACTACTAGCCCACCATATTCACTGACATCTGCAGAAAGGTCAGAGCCTGTATCAAATGTCAAAGATTTGCAGGAAAACAACAACTCAAGTCTTTGCCTTTAAAGCCTGTGGTTGTTTCGAGACCTTTCCAGCAATGGGGCCTAGATTTTATTGGAGAAATCCACCATGCTTCTAGTGGGCAACACAAATGGATCCTAACTGCCACGGATTTCTTTACCAAATGGATAAAAGCTATTCCCACCAGGAGTGCTTCCCACAAGGTAATCATTGGATTCCTAGAAGACCTCATCACAAGATTCAGCTACCCAAGCAAGATTGTCACTGATAATGTAACCTCTTTCAAGGCTGATCCGTTAGCCAAGTTCTGTGAGCAATTCGAGATCAAATTGATTCACTCCACCCCATACTGTCCCCAGGGAAATGGTTTAGAAGAGTCCTCCAACAAAAGCCTGATAAGGATCATCAAAAGACTATTGGAGGACAAAAAAAAGGCTTGGGATTCAAAGTTGAAATTCGCTCTATGGGTTGATCGAGTGACCACAAAAAGATCTATAAGCATCTCCCCTTTCCAATTAGTTTATGGAGCAGAAGTCGTTTTCCCTTCTCAACTAGCCATTCCTGTAGCAAAGTTCTTCCAAGATTATCAAGAAGAGCCCGATGACATGATCAGAAGAGTTCATCAACTGGTGGAAGTCCAGCAGGCTAGAGAGCAGGTGATGGACAGAATTCAGGACCATCAGCAGAAGGTCAAACTGGCTTTTGACAGGAAGGTCACCAAGAAAGAGTTTGAGATCGGGGATTTGGTGCTTAAGTGGGATGCACCCATACAGGATAAGGGCAAACACAACAAGTCTGATGCCCTATGGATCGGGCCCTTCAAAAATCTCCGAGGTTTTCTCAAACAACACATACAGGTTGCAGGATTTGGAGGGTGAGGAGGTTTTCAACAGCCCAGTAAATGGGCATTTTCTAAAGAAGTGTTTTGTTTAAGCCTTAGACGACTCTTTTGTTTGTAAATATTGCCCTTTTGGTTCTTTGTTTATTTTCATTTTTATTTTTCGTCTTAATAAATGACTCCATAGCCCAACAGAAGGCACTGAAGCTGCAAAATGAGTTCTTAGAGCATCACAGGGACGACTCTATCCCCCATGGAGCCTAATGTTAGCAACAATTTTTGTCTTGGGCACAAAAGTACCCAGGTTTGCAGGTTGCACGAGAAGTGCCCAAGCACAACACGAAAAAATCTCATTTCAGGTTACAAGTCAAGCGAGCAGGCAAAGTTTTGTTGTCAACGGTCGAGATCCATCTATAGAGTTGATCAACGATCGTTGGGACTTCAGGGCTACCAAGTTACCCGAGATATAGCACAAGAGATAGCACCTATATTTCAAGACAAAATCTGGGTCGTTCGATCCAGTGACGTGTGGCGCAATATCTAGTTACGTTGGCATATCAGTATTCGAGAGTTTGAAGGGTAAAGGTTCCACGCTATCTCACATCTCGAAACCCTAAACCCCGAAGTGACGAAAGCGCCCAGAGTCAGGCCCGCAGTATCACGGAGCAGTCTCAGTCGTCCATCCAAAAGGGACACGTGGTGCACGATTAGGCTCCTCGCCTTTTTGCCCATCGCGACTTCGAAGCACAAGGAGCAGCTCCTTCATATCCCCGATACATGAAGTGTTGAGGGCATCTAGGACCCGGGCCCACAGTATCATCGAATGAGTTTAGGACCGTCAGATCAGAGAGGGATGCGTAGCGCCCAATTAATCCATCTCAACATTTTTCTCATTGCGACTTTGAAGAGAAAGGATCAACTCCTTCCTATCCACGAACCCTGAAACGCCGAAAGTGCCTTTGAGAATAAGCGTAGGGTCACAGCCCGTGATCACTTGGGAAATAGAAAGAGCTGTGCAAGAGGGGCCAAAAGTGTCGAGTTTAGTCACAGAAGGGATCGTCATGATCTCCAGGTGCCATCCGAGTCGGTCTCAATCCTGGTTCTTGCTGGGAGTAAATGAAGGTGGGAGGGGGTGGTTGAAACCTCTCCTCACTCATTAAGTGTAAGGTATGAAGGATCTGGCAAGCAGTCTGCCCGAGACGGTCCTGTGTGCCGATTTTTTCCAAAGAAGTCATGTCGAGTCCTCGACTAGCCAAAGAGGTCTGCACACGCTAACTCAGCACTTAATGGCTCAACTACCCCCCTTGCAGGATCCATGCGCAGTTAAGGTGGCGTCTGATGAAGAATGTCCGTCCGAGTTTGACTGAAGGGACGCCATGCCTTGGAGGTCTGAGCACGCCTTTGTTAGGCGAATTTTTTTGAGTATATAGACTCAGTTTTTGTATTTTGTAAAGGATCGATGGTTAAGCAAGGCTCCCGATTGTAAAATATTTAACGAAGCACTAGTTATTCTAGTTATGTATTAACATCTAAGACTTCTTTCCTTATGAATGTCAGCTTCTTTCCTTATGAATGTCAGCTTCTTTCCATGTCTTTGTTCATACTGTATTAGAACAGCTTGGAATTGGAGGATCCAGTCGAGTTGTAGTTGTTATAGGATGATGTAGGTTGGATCACTGTAACAACTGCGTTGTCTCTAATTGGTCTTGTGATTTTCTCAACGCTGAATGACTTGGAATTGGAGGATCTAGTCAAGTCACCCCTTCAGTTACCCGAAACTCTGAACCAAGAGGATCTTGCATTTAGAGTTTTTCTTCTGCAAACTGCTGAAAGGCTTTTTGCCCGAGGTAGTTTTGCTCACTCCTCTCACCAAGTATTCCACCTGCTCATTTTACAATCAACCCACTAACTGAAATTAGATCAAAACCTCCTTTGTTCTTTACATACCAAACCTGGTCCCTGAGCTAGAGTGATTTCATCCTGGGTCTCTAACCATTTTATCATCCATTAAACCTATCGTGACATAAAACTGATGGGCGTTGGGCTCTGCTCCTGTCACAATCCAGGAGTGACTTCTGACGCCAACATATAGCATAATTGAGGATCGTAAGATATATCCTCATAACTCTCTTTTGGTCAGATTTTAAAAATTTCATTCACAAAACCCTTGCCAACCTCATCTTGATAAGATATACCATGAAACAATTCATGTAGGTTATTGGAGGCATTATAGTTGAATGAAAACATATAAAAAAAAATTCAAGAAGAAAGAAAGGAACATTTACGATCTTTAGTAGAGTTGTTGTTCTTCTCATCTCAATTGCTTTGTTGTGCCTTACACGATCTTTCTACATCACTATATAAGTCTTCTTTAGGATTTTCTCTGCATAGATTCTCCCTTTTCATTTTCAGATTTTCCCATTTATTCTTACAGAACACTACATGTCTCTTATACCCTAGACTCATCATCTTTTTGGATATATATTGCTACTACGCCGCATCATTGCATATGTTCTCCTTGAATTTGGATTCCATTTCATTCTTTATTTGCACAAAAAATTGTGTTTCTATCTTTGACCAGTTTCTGGAGCGCTCAACATCCATTTTGTTCACAATGTTCTCTTTCTTATCCCTTTTATGAGTTTGACAACTCATTTCAACATTGTCATTTCGGTATTTCAATGTCCTTAATGTGATTTCCTGAGTTATTCTTGCAATAATAACATAATAAGCTCAATTGTAAGCAATATGGGAGAATTACCAAAAATTAATTTAAAATTTGAAAACGAAATTGTATAAATAAACGGAAATTTGAAATCTAAAAATTAAAATGTACAAATAAATAATAAACTGAAAACGAGCAACTTTACCAACAAACTTAAACCTGAAAATGAGCAACTTTACCAACAAACTTAAACTTGCTAAACATTAAAAAGCAATGATAACTATTAAAAATAAAAAATAGATATAATTATATATATTATTAAAGGATAAAATAGACTTATTAAAAAAACAATTATTTTATACGCTTTGAAATTAGAGAATTGAAGTAATATAAAGAATAGTTCGGGGTGGAGCTATGGTCTAGCCGTGAGTTTATTCATGGTAACAATGTAAGTACTCAACACAATATACATACCAAATAAAAGTTAAAAAAAAAGAAGAAAGTTGTATATGTGGGTATAATTTTAAACAATCAAAGAAGAAAATATTTCAACACATTTGTTGAGAATTCTTTTGACTTTCATTTTTTTTTTGCCAAGTTCAATATTTTGATAAGCCTAGATTTTTATGGTTGAAACTGTTTAACATTTAGTTTTTGGAGGTGCAGTTGTCGGTATGTTTGGAGGAGTGGTATGTTTGGAGGAGTTGCGGGAAGACTTATATCTGCAAGTAAATAGCATAGATTGTATGGAAGCATAGATTGTATGGAACCGTTCACCAATCACAGAATACTAAATTTCAACCGAATACTAAATTTCAGTGGGTGGTTTGAGTTAGAAGAGATATCGAGTATGGAAACATTGGTATCATTGGAGGTGTTGGTGGCAGAGATATGTGAGGGCTGGTGCAGTGGATTAGAGAGCTCTGAAATAATAATATATTAGCCTGCCATGAATTTGGAAGAGCACAAGAATCCACTGTGTTGGAGACTATTATTGTAAGTAGAGACTTCACGGGTATACGCTACTATCATTAGCCTTCTCTATGATGTTGCTTAATCATATGTTTCAACCAGCCATGTCCATGTCTCTCTTTTCTCCTGGTGTTGTTCTATCTGCGTGTTGTTCTATCTTCATATGAGTACGTCTTTTTTTATGAGAAGACTTGGGAGCAGTATGCCTATGTTAATAAGGCAATGAGGGAAGAAGGCAATGAGGTCGTCCAAGTAGGGTGATGGGAAGGATATTCATATGGAGAAGACTTGGGGTCAGTATGCCTATGTTAATAAGGTGGTGAGGGAAGAAGGTGGTGAAGTTGTCCAAGCATGGTGATGGGAAGGATATTCAGATGGTCTAGTGTCATTGCTAGGAAGAGCCATCCAATGAGACACTATTTGTCAGAGCCATGATTGTTTCTCAGAGACAAGAGCCATCCAACGAGCCACTATTTGTTAGAGCCATGATTGTTTGTCAGAGCCACTATTTGTAGCCATAATTCTTAGTGATTAATCCAAGAAGATAGAAATAAAACTTAGAGACATGATTGTTTGTTAGAGCCACTATTTGTAGCCATGATTCTTAGGGATTAATCCAAGAAGATAGAAATAAAACTTACAAACAACCAAAATGTCATTGTATGGTAGCTTGCCTAAAACTTACCAAAATATCATTGTATGTGAGGTTGCCTAAAACTTAGGCTAATCTAGGCTAATAGTTATAATAGGCATAAAAATTTATGCTATCTAAAATCAGCTCGGAAATAAGAGTCCAATCTCATTAGTCAATAGTATCTTCAATAAAATCAATTTAAATAATATAAAAAAAAAACAATTATTTTTTCCTATGTAGAAGTTTGGAAAGCAAAAAATATTTAAAGTCAAACTTAAACTAATTGACAGTCAAAGCCATATCAAATGCTAGAGTCCTTACTTGCCTTCGACAGAGACTAATAATGGAGATATTAATGGAAACAATTGCATAAAATAAAGAGGAGCCTGGAAATCGCAAAAGCTATGCATGCCAAGGCATGGAATTTGGAATTAGCAAAAGGATTCTTTATAAAAATAAAAATTGATAATTGTTATTTGAGAGTTCCTAAAAAGGAATTTTTGGGTGGTAGGTGTAAGGGTTATTATTGAAGTTACATTTGAAATTTGCTTTGTTTAGGGAGTAGGTTTACTTTCAAACAATAAGGTTGAGTTAACATTGTTGTAGACAAAGGATACTTTCGATCAAGGTAATTGGAGATTTCAAGATGATTATTAATTATATGTTTTTTTTTTTTTCTTGGAGATAATTCTCTTGCCTCAATCTTGACTCGAAGCCTACAATTGGAAGGCTCTTTCTCTAATACACATTATTACCATGTCGTTTAAGAGTAGAATAATGAAGTTTATAGGTGGGAAAAAGTAGGTTCAAGCATAAAGGAGGGTGAAATTATTGTTAATGGTGCATTAACCTTTCAAATGATCCTTTAAATAATGTCTAGCTCATCAACACTTACAGTTCAGATTCTTTGTCATGTTACAAATACCATTGGAATCGTCACCCTTCACATGGAATATAAGCATATCTAGTACTTCAAACATATGAAATTCAAGCTAATGAGACTGGTCCCCTGTGCTTGCATGCTCTTGGTTCTTACTTCACATGCTTTTGTTCCGTTATTCCTCCCCTTTTTGGGATAGTTGTGGGATAATGGTGTTAAATGTGGAGAGAGGACGAGGGATTATGAAACTTCTTATCTAGGGTTGAGTGAAAGCTAATGATGGTCTCTCTTGATGAGTTAGTGGCAATGCACACATGGAAAAACAACAATCTACTAACTTGGAGGGATTATTCAAGGTACTTTTACAATGAAGTTGAATATGGTGTAAAAAGTTGAAATGTAGGAAATTGAATTAATTTTCCAAATATACAATTTTTATTTATATAAATTATGAATAACTATGAAAAATGATTTTTTTCAAAATTTATAATATTAATTTTATATTTTTTTTGAAATTATGAAAGTCAACATATCCTTGAAATTACACTTCCTTCTTTTAGTGCACCTACTAGGGTCTTAACATTATCATTTATTTTGTGTAGATACTACTCTCTTCTATTGGGGCATATAACGTATTTTAAAAATGGTTAAAAGCACAAAAAGTTATAACAAAGTTTAAAAAGGTATGTATTTTAGGATTTTGATATATGTCAAGACAAAAATAGATTAAAAATAGTAAACAATATTTATTTAAAAAAAAATAATTTATTTGGAATCTGCATAGCTGACTCTATCTATGTCTATAGTTTCATCAACAATGAACGTGTGTATCCTATAGAAAAATAATGTCAAAAACATATATAGAGAGAGATATTCATAAAAATGGAGGTTTTTATGTATTTGCAGACCAAACCACATGGTTTGTCACTCTGAACCTAAATCCAAGGAAACCAACTCAACAAACACATACGCTAGAGTTGTCACTCCCACCCAAAAAAAATTGAAATGAAAATAACACATGAACTATAGGAATGCACACACATTCATAAAGCGCATGTGTGTTCCTAAAATGCATGTGCATTACTAGGAACATGAACACATGCACGTTCTTTTTAACATAAAATAACTCTCTCTCTCTCTCTCTCTCTCTCTCTCTCTCTCTCTCTCTCTCTCTCCATCTTCATATTTCTCTCTCTTCCTCCTCTTCCCCTCTCTTCTTGTCTCCCTCTTCCCCTCTCTCTCCCCCCTTGT
>ML783805.1:221814-245072 GCA_009831015.1 Picea engelmannii
CAAGATCCCAGTTCAAACTATATTGCTAGAACTTGACGAGGAAGGAAAAATCATATTGGAGCTTGAAGCCATCACTGACACAAGAATTCGCCAGCTGAGGAATAGATCCATTTCAGAGTATCTCATTAAATGGAGGAAACTACTGGATGAAGATTCCACTTGAGAAGATGAGTCTTTTATACATAAGCATCCAAAGTTACTCAAGCGTTGTAGACAACACTTGTCTCAAGGGGAGGGGCATGTTAAGCCCTAAATAGTGGCTCATTACCCCTTAATTGGGGCATATTACATTAGTAATGTTATTTTATTTATGTCGGTTTTAGTCCATTAGTTGTAATTATACCTCCTAGTCTCCTATATATACCAAGGAGACATTTTCATTTGGAATCATCTTGTATTTGGACATTTATGTGGGCATAAGGAGGTTGCCCCCTCGAAGAGGCTTATTATCTGAATTTCTCTCTTTTTCAAGGTGTTGAGTACTTATTCTGAGGTTTTTCTATGCTATATTGATATTTTTTATATTTGGTTCCTAACATAATATAAGAATCCAAATGTTGTTGATGTAGCCCAAGGATTGGGTGAACCACGTTAAAATCCTTTGTTTCTCATGTCTTTTGATGTGATGAATTCTGGATGCTATGTTTAGGCATGATTAATATAGATCTATTTAACATATGATTGATGCACAATAATAATGAATGATTCAATAGCTTGGTTATGTTGCGATCTATATTATAATGTTTCTGCACACTAGGGTTTATGGTATTGAATGAATCTTGGATGGGTTAATGTTGCACAAATGTTCTAGTAAAAGTAATGACTGATAGTTAATAAAATCTACAAAAAGGGTTTGTTAACTGATAAAAGGGATCTTAAGTAAAGATACTTTGAATGAGGTGAATAAGTATTAATGGTCATGTTGATGGCCTCCCTTCCCATCATCCCTGCAGAAACTTGGTTCTTCCATCCCAAGAGATACCTCGGGTGAGACTTCACTTGCATCCAGGTGATACCGAAAGGGTCGGTGTCTAAGGGTTTTGTTGGTTGAATAACTTGAAACTAGGGTATTATAATTGCCCGTCAACAAATGGTTCCGTTGTTGGGACCCAAAATTTGTAATTGAGGGAATGTTTTGGAGAGAAACTTAGAAAAAGATCCTCAAATGGCGTGAAAGGAAGAAGCGAGAATTTTCCAAATGAGAGAATAGAAACCCTCATATCATCGATGAATAATGGTTGCAAAGGTATGTGTACACAGATCTACATGAGATTTTCTTTGGTGAATCTTTGAATATTTTAGTTGAATGGTTATAAAGGGTAGTGGAGAATACTGGAAGATATCGAACTATAGCTTCTAGGAACTGGACCCCTGAGTTGGTAAGACAATTGAATTTTGTAGGAAATACTACTTCTCACATAGTTGATTTCTGGTTGAATAACATACTGGGGGGTTATATTACGAAATTTGTAGTGGATTATACCCATTTGCATAGTGTGCCAAAAAGGGATTTCTTCAAGGGTCTGCGTGGAAGGTTTTTGAAAGAATTGGGTACCTAGATAAAGATGTTGTGCGACAAATGTGTGATGATGATGGAATCTGATTACTAGGGGGATTTGTGCACATAGGGAAACTGGGGGTTGATCATGGGATGATTTGAAGGAAGGAAGGAATGAATAAATAATTAAGGAAGGGAGGGACCAAGGATGCAGAGAAATGAAGAAGGTGTATCAATAGAAGAAGATGAATTTGGAGTACTACGCAGTGGAAGAAGACACGAGGTTGAAAACTGGGGATGAGAAAGGAGAGTCACGTAGTGAGTAAGAGAGGAGAGAACCCTGTGCAATAGTATAGATTGTAGAAATACTAGGCACATAAGAAGAGGGAGAATATACTCAGTTTAGTCCTATAATAGAAGAGTCATTAAGTCCTACTCAGGATGGATCCTAAATCAAACCCACAACCCCATGTGCATCACCTCGATCTGAGATAACATTTGAAGATTTTTTAAGAGAAATTATAATTATTAGAGGAATTCAGAATAGTGGTAGCCAGAGCAGTGGAAGAAATGCGTCGAATCAGAATAATCCAACAACACCAAGGGGAGGTACTATGCAAAACACCATGACAGGGGTAGACAATACATTGAGAATTCTCGATTTCCAAGGAGTTGGGTTGGAGGACCCAGACCAACATATATTTGTATGTGAGACAATTTGGGCTGCAAATAATGTTCAAGATAAGGCCACAAATATTGCACAGTTGGAAAAAACATTTAGAGGTCATGCATTAGTTTGGTACATGAAACTGTAGAGTACTACACCAGCAAATCATGTGAGGACATTGGCAGAAATTCATCAAGCATTATTAAAAGAATTCAAGAAGCCGAAATTTGAGTCACAATACATTACATAATTGAAGGAAATCAAACAAGTGCATAATGATTCTATTTGGGACTATGATCAAAGATTTAAGGATTTAGCGGGTAGATTGAAATTCCAAATTCTGGATCAACATTATAGAGAATGGTTTATTACAAGACTATTACCACACATTTGTTTCCCATTGATACAATATAAAGTTGTGTCACATCCTAAATCTTTGGATAATGCAATGAAGTTGGAAGCATCTCCCGTAGGGGATGGCGGGGGGGTGGCTCAAGTCAAGACGCAGTTAGATTCCTTGAAAATCCAATTAGCATAACTTACAAAAAGAAATGAGAAGAGGGAACAAGTCTGGTGTATCATGCATAGGATTGAAGGCCATCATAAGGACAAATTCCTAGACTTTGCACAGTATTTGGCGACTGGAGCACCGAACCCATTACCAGGATGAGGGTACTGTGAAATATGCAAGAAATGGGAACATCATCCAAATGATTTTCATTTCTGCAAAAATACCAGAGTACACCCCAAAATTTATTTTGTAACTTTTGCAAGTCAGTCAAGCACGAGGAGAAGGACTTCTATGCATTCAACCTGATGAGAGAGTGCACTTCAGATATGTATATAATTTAGGATGAAAATACCGCAACAGAAGGAGGTATTCCATAGTATCACAATTAGAGAGGATTTATTTGAGGAGGCCGAGGAGGATTTGACAGAGGGGGTTTTGGAATAGGAGGTAGAGGACCAATAATTTTCTACAATTGTAATCAAAAGTGACACTTGGCTCGTGACTTCATGAATCCTTGTACAACCTACATGTATTTTAGAGCACTAGATCATGTGACAGAAGATTGTCTGCAACTACTTGTAAAGTGGTAGGTAAGAGGGAATCAAAACTAGAACCCAAATCAGAATGTACAAAATATATTAGCAGAAAAGCGTGACAAAGAACCCAGAATAACAGTTATCACGCACATAGGAGCTAGGACAGGGGATGACAAAGGGATGCAAACAGAGAAATGGGTGAGGAAATCAACAGGAGCTATGCTGACATTTTACCCACAATAAGAAAAAGAGACATATCATCAAACAAGGAAGGAGATACTAGGACCATATTAGATAACAATCGGCATCATTTGCAACACTTGTGGTTGACATGCCTTCATTCTATGATCATACTATCTTGGAAAGGTCGCTTCAACAGATAAGTACTTTGAAAGAATTTATGAAAGTTTGTTTAGAATCGATGAAAGATGAAACTATGTTGAATGCATTGCATGGAATGATTGATCATTGTGCGCGAGAAAGGAAATTTCCTGTCATGCAGAGGATCATGAATTAGGTACTGCGTAAGAAGAGGACAAGCAGAGAGTCCAAACATAATGTGCAAATTGGGGAATATGACATGGACAATGTCATTTTAGATTTGGGTTCAGATGTACATTTTTTACCAAATAAAAAATGGGAAATGATGGGTAAGCCTAAGTTAATTTGGTTGACCGTCTAGTTAAGATTGGCGAACCAAAGCAAGATAGTACGAATTGGTCGATTGTTAGGGGTACCTGTGAATATAGATGGGGTGAGAAGTATAGTAGATTTAAAAGTCATAGAGATCGTGGATGATATTCATCCATATATAATGCTAATGTGGCCTGAATGGGCCTTTGAAAATCAATATATTATTAATCTAAAGAGGATGGAAATGATCTTCGAAGTAGGGGACTTGAAGGTTACTACACCATTGAATCCAATGAAAGGAAAGAGTTACACAGAAAAAAAAGGGAATGAAATTGATAACATGTATAACATGATTGTGTGAATGGATGAGTACGTTAATCCGGCTGTAGATGGCACACTAAGTTGAAGAAGCATTAGCTCATGTGTCTCAGATTCAGAGGAAGGTTTGGAACACTGGAAACAAATGATGCATGAGGTATCAACCAGACGATGTGCCCGCATTACTCGATCATTGCACTGGATTGGAACAGAGTTATGTGAGCCACCCAAGTATGATGGTTTGACTGACATAGGCTCTTTTGTAAATGCATTTGATTTGTAGATACATGAACAAAAAATATTGTTGGCATTAGATGTTGTCTTGAAGGCCACTCCAACCAGATGGTGAGCTTCACATAAAGAAGGAATAGAAGACTAGAAACAGTGTAAAATATTCATGCAAGTAGATTTAGTATCGAGGTTGAGTATATTACACATAAATATATAGGAGTAAGTGACTCGACTGATCATATTGTGTAGTGCAGAAGGATATGGAGTTCAATACAAAAGGAGGAATGGATGCATAGGTTCATACATACATTGGATACGATCCCCAAGAACTGGTACCTGGAACTAGAAATGCACATAGAATAAATGAAGTAGGACGAGCTCACTCAAAGGTTTAAGATAACATTTACTTTTGAAAATGAATCACAATTAGTAGATGCAAATTCACAGGACATTAGAAACAATATTTTTTTCAGTAGAAGGTTCAGTGGATGTAGTACCTATGTGTAGTGCGTATAGAGATTCTATGATGGTTCATGAAATACTGGAATGTTATAATGTTGGTAAAGAATATCAGGACGAGGAAGATCCCAAAAATATACAAATACATGAAACTAAGGGGGAACACATAGTATAAGGTCCAGAGCTTGGATATGTTGTGTATGCACAACCATTAAGGATATGTAAGGTGAATATTGGGACAAAAGTGAATCCAAAGTTTGTGCAGATAGGTGACTACTGGAATGATGAAATTGTGGAAAAGATTGTAGAATTACTGCACGAGTATTAGGATCTATTCCCAACCATGTTTTCATAAATGAAAGGGATAGTTGGTGAGTTAGGAGAAATGCAAATCCCTTTGAAACTAGATGCTAATCTAGTAAGATAGAGACCTTACAGATTGAACCCAAAGTATAAAGAGAAGGTAAAGGCAGATTAGAAGTATGAATTATTGAACCAGTAGTAGAATCAAAATGGATAATTCCAATGGTAGTACAAGATAAGAAAACAGGGGGAATATAAATTTTGTGCGGACCTAAGAAATATAAATGATGCATGTCTAGACAATCCATTTTCGACACCTTTTACAGATGCAGTGCTAGAGAATGTAGGGGGAAAGAATCCTACTCTTTCACGGATGGATTCTCAAGATATCACCAGATAAAGATTTTTTAGTAAGACACACATAAGAATACCTTTTTGATAGAGTGGGGATGATATCAGTGCACAGTGATGCCTTTTGTGTTAAAGAATGCACCTGTAATTTTCTCAAGGGTAGTTGTTGCAGCCTTTAAGGAATTTATTCATAAGTTCCTTGAAGTTTATTTAAATGACTGGAATGTGTTTAGTCTATTAAAATATCACATAGAAGTACTGAGATTAATTTTGGATAGGTGCAGACAATGTCAGATTTCATTGAATTTGAAAAAATGTATTTTTTGTGCACCTTTTGGAATTGGGCCATGTGGTATGTAAGCAAGGATTACTAGTGGATCCTACCAAGATTGTAGTAATTTTGGACTTACCGCCACCTACATCAATACAATAGTTAAGAGAAACATTGGGCCATACATGATACTATAGGAATTTCATTAAAGGATATGCTTATATTACAACACCCATGGAGAATTTGTTGAAGAAAGAAGAGAAATTCTAGTGGAATGAGGACTTCTAGAAAGGTTTGGACACATCGAAGTAGAAGTTAAGGATTTCTCCAATTCTGATATTCGTAGATTGAAAGAAGGAATTCCATGCTCATGTGGATGCTTCATCCATAGATTTTGGCATAGTATTATCTCAACCATGAGAAGGAGAGTTAGACCACCCAATTTCATTTGCAAGCAAGAAGTTGTCAACATCAGAAAATAAATACACTATAACATAACGATAAGGGTTGGAAATGGTGTATGTGCTGCAAAAGTTTAGACACTATTTATTGGGATCTTATTTCAATATGTATACAGAAAATTATGCATTAAGATACTCAATGAACAAGCTAGTGTTAGGGAGGGGAAAATTTGCAGATGGTTACTTTTGTTCCAAGAATATGACTTTGAAGTCATCATTAAGCCAGAAAAATTGAATGTAGGACCAGATCACTTATCACACATTCTATCAGGAGAATATGCAGGGAATATAGATAATATCTTACCAGGTGCACATGTATTTGCAGTTCAAATGGTGGACGACTAATTCTCAAAAATTGTGGAATTATTAAGTATAGGAATGGCTCCATCGGACATGACAATGGGATATAAGAAACAATTAGTGGTTAAGGCAGTGGACTATTAGCTAATTGCAGAAAAATTATATAAGTTAAGTGCAGATGGGATATTAAGAAAATGTATGTTAGAGAATGAAAGGCCAATGATATTATCAGAAGCACAAAAAGGTGACTAATATCATCTCAGGTCAAAAGGTGTTGATACAATGTGTGAAAAAGGCCATCTAAATGTTTTCAGAAGCACACAAAAGTATGGCAGGAGGACACTACACAGGTAAAGAAACAACGTAGAATATTTTGTGTGCAGGGCTCTAGTGGCCCACACTTCACATGGATGTTAAAGCATATTTCCATACATGTGATGTTTTCCAAAGGGTTGCAAATCCATCCCTAAGGGATGAGATACCTTTGCATCCATAGGTCGCACTACAATATTTTGATAAATGGAAAATAGAATTTGTTGGACCAATCAATCCACTAGCCAGGAGGTCATGAGCTAGGTATATAATCACTGCGACGGAGTATTTGACCATATGGGAAGAAGCAACATTGGTCACAGACTGCAACGCAGAGACTGTTGTGTGATTTCTATTTGAGAATTTCATTACAAGATTTGGTTACCCACTCATACTGAGTGATCAAGGAACACACTTCCCGAATAAGACGATTGCAGCATTGACTGAGGAGTTTCAAATTCACCATCATAGGAGCACACCATATCACCCTTAGGAAAATGGGATAGTGGAAGCCTTAAAAAAAATTTAGAGAATGCTCTGACAAAGATCTGCAATGTAGAAAGACATGATTGGGACTTGAGGATCCATGCATTATTATGGGCATATAGGACTACAAGCAAAAAGTTGATAGGAAAACACCTTTTAGGTTGGTGTATGAGAAAGAAGCAGTAGTGTCAATGGAATTTATTGTTCCAAGCTTGTGTGTTGCAACGATTGTTGATCTTTCAGACTCTGGTGCAATGGAGGAAATATTGTCACATATGTTACATCTCGAGGAAGACTGATTTGTCGTAGGATTCCATCAAAAAGTCCAGAAGAAAAGAGAAAATGCATGGCATGATAGGCATATTAAATAGAAAAAATTTCAATCTGGAGACTTAGTGTTTCTATACGAAAATAAGTTCATGTAGCACCCAGGGAAGTTTAGGATGCATTGGTTGGGTGCCTATGTGATCAAGTATGTGACAGAAGTAGGTGTTTTGCAGTTAGAGATGTTGAATGGTGAAGTCTTGGGAGGATTGGTGAATAAGAGTCAAATGAAACTTGATGGGGATGGTCGATCGTCTATGCACTAGTATGACCTACACAGGAACCTATGTACCATAGTAGTGTATTATAGTAAGAAAAAAAAAAGAAACATAAAAGTGAAGTGTTAGTCAAGGGTTAAGAAGTTAAAAGAGTTCATAGAAATAAATAAACAAGAGAATGTCACATATGAGAATGAAGAGGAAGCAATATACACATACAAAAAGAGTAAGTGCACAAAAGAAGTGCATTATATGCGATAAAGGATCACCTAGAGAAAGTGAATTGCACACAGAAGAAAATATTGTGCAGCAAACAAACGAATAAGCTGGAAACATTGCGAAAAAGGAAGAGTAGGTGAAGAAAGCATTTGAAAAGGTTTGCAGAGATATTTTAGAGGTACCAATGGAGGTGGATAATCCATTGGAAGATCAGGTAGAGAATATCAATGAATCCATCCATGAATTCCACACGAAAATTGTTGAGTTAGAAACATGAATGACACCAAGCACACACCTAGAAGAAAGAGACCAAAGGGAGAAGACAATAAGCACCATCGTGGAAGGTATTATGAATTTGGACGAAGAATGTGCTAAGTTGTAGGAGGACAACACACAATTCTAGAATTAGTTGTCGAAGGATTTCGAATTACATAGTATTCAACACAAGCTTCAAACTATGCAGGGGAAGGCTCAAACGATCAAGGAAAGCATTAGCAATTTTTCACCAACCGAGAAGATGACGACAATGCAAGAGAGTAAGAAACTATATGCAAAGATGAACTAGATAAGAACCAAGAAACAAGCTCACATGAAATAGATAGAGATTTTGCGGGAGGAAGAATTAAGAGTTGCTGAGGAAATATCAGAAGCGTAGCGCAAGGTCAAACATGCAATAGAACAAGCTGAAGAAAAACAACAGACTCATATCGTTGTAGAATTAGTAGAAACAACTTTTTCAAATGAAACAAAGGTCAAGGAGAAGACTAATACAACACAGGATATTTTTGAAAAATTCAAGGAGAAGTTGAAAAAGGGATAAGTGGCTCCGGACGAGCCACAAGTGAGTGTTAGGGGCCTGTTGGATAGGAATTTTGGATGAGAATAACTAAATTTTGGGAATTGCATCATATCATAGGAAGTAGGAAAAGGTAGGACCAGAGTGTTTGGAAAGGGCACATAGTTCAATGCTAAAACAAAGAAAAATAATAGTTCAACGCTAAAGCAGGGAAAGGAAGCAGTTCAACGCTAAAGCAAGGAAAGCAGTAGATCGACACTAAAGGAAAAACGGTTATGACCCATTAAGGTTTTCAGGATAAGTTGTTACTAGGGTTCTTATCCCTAATTCTATGTATAAATATGTAAATGGTTTGGGAAGATGAGTCTGGGTGCTAGGAAGAGATTAGACTGAGAGTAAGAAAGTAGGTTGCTCATGATTAAAGGAAAAAGTTATGCAGAGATAGGCTTGCACTGTAGAGCAGCTAGGCAGGTTTGGAGTTTACAATATGTTGTATCTTTTGTAAGCACAGTGCATAGGCCTAGGATAATTATTGCATGAAGAGTAATATAAGAAGCCAACCATTGTGGACATATCCCAAGGATTGGGTGAACCATGTTAAAATCATGTGTTTCTTGTGTCTGTTGATGTGATGAATTGTGGATGTTATGTTTATTAATGATTAATATAGATATGTTTAACATATGATTGATGCACAATAATAATGAATGATTCAGTAGCCTATTTACGTTGTGATCTATATTATACTATTTTTGCACACCAGGGTTTAGGGTACTGAATGAATCTTGGATGGGTTAATGTTGCACAAATGTTCTGGTAAAAGTAATGACTGCTAGTTAATAAAAGTTGCACAAAGGGTTTGTTAACCGATAAAAGGGATGCTAAATAAAGATGTTGTGCATAGGGTGAATAATTATTGATGGTTATGTTGATGGCCTCCCTTCCCCTCATCCCTGTAGAAACTTGGTTCATGCAGCCCAGTAGATACCTTGGGTGATATTTTACTTGCATGCAGGTGATGCCAAAAAGGAAGGTGTCTAAGAATTTTGTTGGTTGAATAACTTGAACCTAGGGTCTTATAACTGCACGCCAACACCATGTGGAAAAAAATGTCAATCTGAGGGTTTGTACGTGGATTTGGAAAACCAAACTAAAGGGACAAAAAAAGACATATTAAAGATTATATTCACAACAATTAAAAAGATAAATTATTTTATATTATAAAAGGCCACCCCCCTTATCTAATACCATTTCTTCTGTTATGGAAAGAGTTATTCACATTTGAGTAAAAGTTCATAAGAGGAGTGGGGATAATTTTAAAAAAAGGTATATTATATAATATCCCAAGTAATAGTGAAAAAGAAAAAATCAAAGGACACATGGTACACATCATGCACGGCACATATAAAAGTAATGTGGTATATGAATTATGAAAGGGACCAACCCCTTCTTTGTCTCACATGAGCCAACTAACGTATAAGCTACGAGTACAAGTCAAAACTATTTATTAAAGAAAAATTATGCGATGGAACGTGGAGGGTCAAAATTAGCCATGTGATAGATGAAGTTGCCACAAAGGAAAAGTTGTTCCCCATTATGAGTGAGCCGGCATTGAGGTAATGAAACCACTATGTTTCGAACCATGAGCATTAATTATATCATGGATCATGAAATGATACCAAGTAAATAAAGATGTTAAGATTGAGCGAGCAATTGAGCATTAATGTGTTATAGAGTCAAATGGTATGATGGGTTGATTAATTAAATTAATGCCATCAATTGATTAAATCATATCATTATGAGTGAGTTGTCATTTGATCTTTGGGAAAATTATGATGCCATGGGTCAAAGGAAAGGGAAGATCTAAGTCAATTGGGTCAAATAAAGTATAGGACTAGTGGTTAAAGGAAGATGGTTGTTGGACCTCAAATGGACAAATCCAATCAATAAACCATCCCATCTCAATTAAATCGATGTCTCTCCTTAGTCATTGGGTTTATTGCATTTAAATGTTGCAAATATGGTCAAATCAAACACATGTAGTGTGAAAATTTCAATGTAAAAAACATTATTTTTCAAATGAACTAGTCTCCAGCTTGTGGATGACAAGTAAAACAAATATTTTTAAATGGGAGAGGGAAATTAGACGTTATATGGAAAATTATATAAGGTTAGTCTCTCCTCTAATTTTGATTGTTGAAGTTTTGTGAGATCATAATGTTATCATTTTGAATTTTATCTCTTGTGTATCCGTGGATTGATTTTCTCTATGTTTATGTTTCTTGGCTAAGGTTTCTTGTGCTTTATTGGATATTTTTATTGGGTATTTGCAAGAGTTAACATATCAATCCATTGAGGGGCTACATAGTCACGTGGAGGAAGGGAATTATAATCTTTATCTCTTCTTCTTCCATTTGGGACTTAGTGGTGCAAACCCATGCATTGGACCAACTTCCTTGGAAGTAGCTTCAACCTGATAAGTTCTCACTCTGACAAAAGTTTATCTTTTGGTTTGGAAACCATCATTTTCAAGAGATTTCCTAACAATCCCGAAGAAACAATCTATCTGGATAACTAGTATTGGGGGCGACTAGTCTTTCGAATCCAAACCCAATATCTAATCATCTTTCGAAGTTAAATGAATACAAGTTGTGGTCGTGATTCATCAAACTAAGATGTAATATAAAAGGTAAAAGGTAAAAACTCACATTCTTCAACCATTTCATTTCAAAAATCCAAAATCTCTTTTAATTTTTTCTTTGATAAATATAAAAATCCTAAAAAAATATTGTCCTAGATTTACACTTTGATTTAATACCATCTAAGATAGTAGATATATTTTTTTGTTTTAGAGGAATTCCTCTACCCCAAGGATATTTTACCTTTAGAGTTTGTGCTTCATTTATTGTATTTTATAAGGGCTTTGTTAAGGGAAGTGTGCAGGTTTGAAATATTAGAACAATCTTATACTCAGATCCACACTCCTTTCTTTCATTTAAAGGGACATCCAAGTAAGTATTGCATACCTCAAACATTTCATTTATTTCCATAATTTTTTAATAGAGTTATATCATTCATATTTATGGTTAAATAGACAAAATTATAGCCCCAACAAGTCCCCTTGTTGGAGGTAATTTATTTTGGGTTTTTGACCCTAGGGGGATTTGAACCCCAAATATGCATGAGTAGTTTCTATCCTATTGGTGTTGGTTTCTTATCTGATTTATACCTTTCACATGATTGACCCAGGTTCAGGTCTACTAGGGCTCCAACAAAGCCTCTAAAATTATTGGCCCTCCTAGTAAACCAGAATGCAACGCAGTACACAGAGTGTACTGCGTGGTCTCACTCGAGATAGTATTAATGGGTGACTGCAATACTCAAGTGCTAGTAGTCCAGGACTAAATGGGGATCTACGAGTTGCACGATGAGATTTCTATCAATTATTAAAGCAATATATTGTCATTCTCATTCATGCATGTAATGTAATTGGATCCATTAATTCATTCATACATCATTCTAACATATACTCATAGACAGTAAAAGAGATACAAGCATTCAATCACATAACACAGGTTTTACCTTGGTTCACCCCCTCCTAGGCTACATCCACAAAGATCTAGCTCTCAGCTCTTCTATTATGATAGTTCCAAAACTACAGTGTCGTGCACTTTACAACTCTTTCTCAATCGGGTCAATATCTATTATGAAGCAGACTAGATCACACCAGGCTCCTCAACCTGTGATCTAACCCTCAAGATATACCCTTCTGACCCCCCTATAGCTAAACAACTTACGAAAAGGTATCATATTACAATAGTGTTACCAATACTCCATAATTCATAACCCCCCTCTCTCTCCTAAGTATCTATATATATAGATTTCTGGCTCATCAACCGTTACAATGTATTACAAAAACCCTAACCCTAGCATCATTAGGTCTTCCATGCATGCGCATGTGCTACTTTTCCTTCCAGCTGTCGCTTTCCTTTTGCATGCCTTTCTTCCCAAAATAGCCTTTCTTTTTTACTCGTCCTGCTTCCAACAGGCCCCCAACATTGACATGTGGCTCGTCCTGAGCCACCTAACCCTTGAGTGCTTCGTCAATCTCTTGTGCGATCAATTGGAACTTATATGTGAGCTCCATTGATTGGGTTTGGGCCTACGCAGTCTCCTCCTGTTGGTATTGATCGATTGTCTGCACAATCTAATCAATCTTCTTTCTCACCATGAGTTTGAACGTCTATGCATTCTTTTGGATTTTATTGTAAGCTACGACCACTTTCTACTCTAGCCCATTTGCGCGGTCCTTCTCATCTTTGATCTCGAGCTTAGCCTTCTTGAGTATCAATTCCAGATCGTCTCGATTGTCCTTTGTCTGTTGCAATTCCATTGTATCTGTGTGTGCGTGAGACTGTACCTCCTCTATAACATTGACTTACAGTTTATACAAGGCCTTGGTTGGTATCTGCATTAATACCAATTGTATTTGAGCCAAGTCCTTTAGGGGTGTCTTCCCCATGATTTCGTCCATGAGCAGCATGATGGGTGTGACATGAAATGTTGAGCTCAGTTGTGCTATCATCTGAATCATGTCCTGCTTACTTGATCCATCTTCACCTCCTATCTGAGATGTTGACGGGGTCATTTCTACATTTTTGTTGGCTACCTACGCTTCCCCGAGTTGCCTGAGGAGTTGTCGTATGTGTGCCAGTGCTTCCTCATTTATGTCCCTTTGGCGTGCAATATTATCGAAATTCTCGACTGTGCGATCCTGAATCATTTGGGCCACCATGTGTGCATCGTCCTCAGTGACCATGTATTCTGGGGGCGTTTTGTGTGCCTTCGCCTTCTTGCGTGCACCCCCCATCTGGATGACTAACCTCTTGGTTTGGCCTAGCTCTTGTGGAGTAGCACTTGATGTTGTTCCCTGTGCTGTCTCAGCTTGTTTTTGTTGTACCTGGGGCACCTGTGTGTTGTTCTTATTCCCTGTCTGGGCACCTATCTTGGATGTCCCCCCTATTTTCTTGTGTGCCTTGTTCTGACCTGTCCGTGGTTTCTTAGGAACTGTTACATCCTCAGATTGTGTCTATTCTTGTCTTATCTCCTCCTCCTCCTCTATTTTTGTGGGTACTTATCGAATGATAAATGGAATCCTCCAGTCATCTTCCCAATCCTTAATGGCCATCTCTATGTCCGTCTGTGTGATGTAGTAGTGCAGTTGTAACCATTGATTATTAGGATATTTCTATGCCTGGATCCACATCACATGTCTAGTAGCTTTGAAATTGGATATGCCCTGATACTGTGTGATTGCCTCCGATGTTACCCTCCAAGTGTTGGTGATTATTTCATGTATGTCATTGAGATAATATTTGAATATAGCTACATTCGCTTTTTTGTTCTTGGATTTCGAAGTGGTCCCAAGCGATAAGTATCGCGCTATGTGGCAGGGAGTGGGTCTAGTGGAAAAAAATGAGTACTTCGGCTCCTTCCATCCAATCACAACTATCAAGATGAGTAGCCATGAATAATGAAATTTTTTCCCTAGATCATGCGCATCCTTGCAGTCGTCTAGGAACAGATTCAACAAATAAGAGGCCCAGTTGAGTGTGGTGCCCTTGGTAGATTGTGCTGCAGCTGCGACAACCCCGACCGAGACTTCCTCCTTGTGGAATTTCCTTAGTGATTTGCATGCCATAAGTTTTGTGGCCATTCTTGTCACAACATCACTAATATGCTTGATGATGATTCTGCGGGGCCCTTTTTCGGTGCCTTATTTCTTCTTCATCTCCTCGGCTAGTGCTTTCTCCTTTGTTTTGTCCTCCAGGAACTATGCAGGATCCTCCCCCCTTAATGGCATCCCTGTGATGTATGTGATGATCTCTACGTCTATTGAGACGAGTTGTTCTAGCCATAGGTATCTGCCATGGGTGACTACCATCAGTTGTTTGATGCAAATGTTTGCATATTGGACCCTCCAAAAGTGTGGTAGGTCTAACAAACCTAGAATATCGGTTTTGGCCAGTCCTACTACCCACTGGATTGGTTCACCAAAGGGTCCTATACCCACAATCTGTAGGTAGACTCGATTGGCGAACTCAGGGAACTTGTCTATTTTTGTTACATCATGATCCGAGTACCTCAATTTCTCTATGTGGTCTAACAAATTTGTTGGTACACGTACCCCTTCTGGAATGCATGACACGACAATGGCTGCGGTGGATTGCCTGCGTGGTGACCTATGTATCATCTGTTTCCCCTTTCATTGTGGTGGTTGGCTCGAGGTTCCAGCCTCCATTGTTCATTCTCCGGCATACTCCTCTGGTCATCCAGTGACATCTTCCATTTCTCCCTCATGTGGTTGTTCTGACGTGGTTGTTTGTGATCTTTCCGATGTGACCATTTCTTCCTGATTTGGAGTCGTCCCATTAACTCTCGGGGATTCTCGAGGGTTTTTGGGTTGCACTTGGTTTCCTACGTCCTCATCCTGTTGGGCCTGTGCCTCTTTCAGCATATCAATGTCCATGCCCATTGGCATTGTCTGTTGGGTTTCCTCCACAATGGGTGTGGGGTTTCCTGGTTTTGTATCAGGAAACGAGATTTCATCCACATTGATGACTTCTAGGGGCTGAGATGGTTGTTGTTCGCTTCCCTGTGGTTGTGATTATGTTCTGGTACTATTTCGGGGTTCTCTGGTAGTTTGTCTCAGTTCTCCCTGTTTGGGTGGTTCCATGGTGGTAAAGTTTTCATTCTCTAATCTTAGTTTTCTATGCAACCTTCACTCTCTCCTTCGTATGCTCTATTGCTATGTTCTTTTCCTGATTTCACAATAACCTTTCTGCTCCCGCGTGCTTGCTTTGTATTGGTGTGGTGTGAATATTGTTGGAGATGTTACCATGATTTTTCTTTAATTGAACCACCGGTTCCCGCATACTTTCCATTGGTTTCCCTTGTTGTTGCCAGTTGGTGCGATTAATGCGACATCTCGTCAGTCATTTATGGCATTCAATTTTGATAGCCATCATTAGTTGGTGCTTCTTTTGTCATATCCGCCTTTCCCACTTGTTTCCAGTTTATAGTGACCATTGGCCTTGTCGTCATTGGGATATCATTTCCAAGTATGCATGCTCATTCTCTTTTCAGCGCACTATGCCTTTGTTGTTAATTTTTTATGTCTGGCACTGTGCCTCTATTTTTTTTGTTTTTTTTTTGGGTGGTAACTCTCATGTTGCGGGTGGTTGACTGTCCTTGTACAAATTCAGTCGAATCCCATTGATCGTCCCTCTGAGTTCTATGCCTCTTAATTCCTTCAGCTATACACCTCCCCCATCTGTAAAATTTTTTACTACGTATGGTCCTAACTAGTGCATTCCGAGTTTTCCTAGGTGTTGAAGGGATTTACTATCATACATCAACACTAAGTCTCCTTCCTTGAAAGTTTTCCTCTTGATATGTCTGTCATGACAAGCTTTGTCCATTTATTTATGAACTTCTTGGTGGAAACCTACTAGGATCCTATATTCCTCCATGATCATCAATTGATTCAGCCTATCATGTATTGTGCCTCATTCTGTCATGTTCATAATTTCTGCTACGCACAGATTGGGTACCAAAAGTTCTAGTGGCAACACTACTTATTGTCCATATACCAATCTGAATGGTGTTTGTCCTGTCAACTTATTGCATATGGTCTTATATTCCCACAATATGGCTGGTATCTTTAGGTCCCAATCATCCCTATTGACATTACAGATCTTTGTCAATGATTTTTCAAGAATCTTGTTAAAGGCTTCCACTATTCCATTTTCTTGGGGATTATATGGTGTACTTTTTTTATGATGGACTTCAAATTCTTTAGTCATATCCTTAATAGTATTGTTAACGAATTGAGTGCCTTGGTCACTCATCAAAATTCTTGGGCAATCAAATCTAGTGATCACTTGTTCGAATAAGAAGTGTGTTGTTGTCTCTGCGTTGCAATCTTTGACTGGTGTTGCTTTCGCCCATCTTGTCAGGTATTTTGTCGCAGTGATGATGTACCTTGCTCCTGCCCTCTTGGATGGTGGGTTAATTGGTCCCACAAAATCTATTTCCCATTTATCGAATACCTGCAAAGTTATCTGTGGTCATAGGGGCATCTCATCCCTTATATTCGATTTATCAACCCTCTGACATACATCGCATTTTTGGTAGTACTCTTTTGAGTCTTTGTGAATGGGCGGCCACCATAGTCCTACGCACAAGACCTTATGCATGATATCTTTGCCTGGGTAATGTCCTCCTACTATTCCCTCATGGGCTTCTGCTAAAATCCTTGGTCTTTCATGTTCTAGCACACATCTTCTCAAGATGCTATCTGCGCCCATTTTTTATAAGTGTCCTATAATCAGTTGATAGTCTACAACCCAAACTACTATTTTTTTTCTTCTGCGTGGTGTTATATTCATGTAGTGCATTCCCTGTACTCAAGTACCAAATGATATCTGTGAAGTATTCATCGACGATCTGGACTGAAAATAATTGTGTGTCTGAAAATTTTTCCTTTAAATTTGTAGGTTCCTCTCCGTTCATGACCCTTGACAGGTGGTCAAGTCCTACGTCCAGCTTCCCTGGCTTGATTATTAATTCAAAATCAAATTCTTGGAACAACAATAGCCATATGCAAATTCTCCCCCCCAACATTGGCTTGTTGACTAGGTATTTGAGCGTTGAATGATCTGTGAACATCTTAAAATGTTTTCCCAATAAGTATTTTTTGAACTTTTGAAGCACATAGACCATATCTAGGCCTTCCCTCTCTGTAGTGTTGTAGATTTTCTCTGATTCTGATAGTTTTGTGCTAGCAAACGCTATGGGATGATCCAATTCTCCTGCTCTTGGTTGCGCCAGAATATCTCCAAGTGTTATGGTCGATGCATCTACATGTACATGGAATGTCTTCTCCCAATCTGGGAATACTAGTATTGGTGTTGTTACCATCTTTTCTTTCAACGTATCCAAACCGTGTTGACAATCCTCATTCCACTGGAACTTTGTATCTCTCCTTAGCAATTTCTCCATTGGCGCAGTGATCTGCGTGTACCCTTTTATAAATTTTCTGTAGTATCCTATGTGTCCCAATATCTCTCTTAGTTGACAGACTGTTTTTGGTAGTGGAAAGTTAATGATTACTACAATTTTGGCAAGATCTACTAGTAAACCTTTCTTGCATACTATATGGTCCAATAATATCCCAAACGGTGTTCTGAAGATGCACTTTTTAATGTTTAATGATATCTGGTACTGCCTGCATCTTTCTAGCATCATCCGGAAGACCTCTACATGATCTTTTAATAGGATATAGATTGTCTAATCATCCAAGTATACCTCTAGAAAATGGTGGATAAATTCTTTAATTGTAGCTATGACTACTCTGGAAAATATTTCTGGTGGATTCTTCAGTCCAAATGGCATGACCCTGTACTGGTAGGATCCCCTTTCTATAGAAAAAGTGGTCTTGTATGTCTTCGGGTGCTATCTTGATCTGATGGTATCCTAAAAATTCATCAGTGAATGAATAAACTTCTTGTCCTCCTACTTTTTCCAACACCCCATCTGTGAACGGTGTAGGGAATGGCTCATGTCGGCACACATCATTCAACTTCTTCAAGTTGACGCATATTGTTATCCCACCTTGTTTCTTTTACTGAACTACCATCGGGCTTATCCATTCTGATTCTTCCATCAGTTCTATGATTCCATCTTTGAGCATCCTATCTATCTTGGCTTTGACTTTTTGCTTATATATTGGATTTAGTATGTATGGTCGTTGTCTGATCGATATTGCCTCAGCTCTAAGTGGTGTATTCATTTCACCTATCTCTCCTACTATGCCCTTCATTTATGTGAATGTTGTGGGGAATAGGTCGTTGTACTCGCGCAGTAACTCTGTTATAATTTCCACTATTTGCTCATCCCAGTAGTCTCCAATGCTCTCCATTTTGGGATTTTCAACTATCCCAATGTTGAATTTCTTCACATTGATTGACACAGAAATTACTTCTAACTCTAGAGGTGGACCCTACACTTCTCTTTCACCTTCAACTTCCTCAATCTGAATATCGCGCGGATCATCTTCATCTGGTACTTCTTCCTACACATGGTAGCATGAAAACAATTCTTTCATTGTATGTATGTTCCGCTGTTGTTCTTTTGTTATGAGATCAACTTTTGTTTCCTTAGTGAATATCACCCCTCTTATTTGTTTAAGTGTTGTATCTATGTTGGGGTTCTCATGTTCAAATGAGAAAGTGACTGTAAATTTTTGTTGTAGTACTATCTAGCTCGAAGTTCCTTTGCGCAGTTCCTGGTCCGTATACTAGTTTGTTGGGATTCCCTCTAAAGTGTGTACAGAATGATGAGGCCATTCCTCTGGTGATATCATTTTCCACAACGTTCTGCACTTTCCATCATATTTGTGTCACTGGTTGCTTCTTTGTTCTACGCCAAACCTTATGCGTAGTAACTGCTTACATTAGTACCAGTCCTTGATTGTTTCTTTGTGTGCACCCCACCATCTTTCAGGTGTGGCCTTGAGTGCTATATCAAGTTCTAAGAGTCTCTGATTTTCCAACACTTCATCTTTGTAACGTTTCAATAATGCTTCTAGATCGTTTACCCCATGGAAACTGGGTGGTTCCCTTATCTCTGTACCTACCCATATTACTGCGCAATATATTCTTGCACATCTTCTTGTGGAAACTTTTTGTAGCCTCTGTTTCCAGTTCTCTAAACCTGTATCTGAGTCTAACGCACATGAAGTAATTCTCCTCCAACTGAGTATCCCATCTGCAGTTGGGTTTACATAATACTCATCTCGCGCAATTTTTCTGTACAACTGGCTAATTTCCTCTAAGTCCAAGCAAGTAGTTTCTACGAACATTTCCCCTTATGATGGGTCTAATGGCGCAATGACCCTATATTCCCCTGACTCGAAGGTCATTTTCCATGTATTTAAGTTGATTATGGCCTGGTTATCAAATGCCCAATCCAAGCCGAGCAATGTTGGGTAAGGTGTTGTGTTTTCCACTATCTCTATTACTTCTAAGTCAGCCTTAGTGCACACTCCATCCAGGTCTATTGTTATTCCTTTCAGCCTCCCTATTGGTAGGTCTCATGTTTATTTGTCAGTTTCAACTGAACGGGTGAATATACTAATGTGGGCTCCTCCCATACATTGCCATGTCTTCTTGGGTATTACATTGACTTCGAATCCTAGATCTAGTATGATATCTCCCATGTTGAAATCTCCAATGTTGGCATTCAACCGGAACTCCCTACTTGTTCTTCTCCTTGTATGTAGGTGATTGAGTATTTTTTGTTCTAGCTTTCCGTCTATCTCTATGCTACATTTTTCTAATATATTTTGTAATACTTTGATAGAGGATGGATCATTTCGTAATTTTACACATGATTGTGAAAAATCCTTTGATTGTACTTACTTGTCCTAGTGGATGCATTTCTTTGGTATGGTCCAATGATGGAGGCATCTTGTACTCGGGTACTTCCTTACTATGTTGCATGGTTGAGTTTGACATGATGTCAGGCTTCATAAATTCTTGTCTGGATTGCATAAATGTTTCCTTCTCATTCTGCGCGTCGAACTATTTCCTTGGTTCGACATTCTTCTTCACCCATTAGTGTTGTACTGGATCTTGTTGGCCTGCATCATTTCCTATTTTACCTCCTCCACGTGTAACTATGTTGGCATTTCTTCCTTCATCCATCGCTTCTGCAAAAATCCATTGAGTATTCTGATTGTTCTGATTCCTCTTTTCCTGGATCTTCCTAATAACGTAGGAAATTCTTCCATGTTATGATCCGATGCGCGACAATACATACAAGTCGTTGGTGGAAGTGGACATTCTCTTGCATAGTGTCATGGTTTTTGATAGTTGTGACATACCACTGGTCCTCTACCTCTTCCAAAGCCTTCTTGCGGTGTGTTATAATGAGGCGCCTGGTTATACTGTGCAGTATTGTAATGGGTATGCATTGTGTTGTATGGTTGTTACACAATATTATACTGTTGCTGCACAATGTTGTATGGGGATGGTACTTGGTTAAACTGAGGTGTGACTTGCCCGGTCATCATTTCTTCCTGCACCGTATATGCATATGATGTCTTCTCTCTCATCAACTCCATGGTTCTACAGTCTTTTTCATCGTGGCCTACTAACTTGCAAAAGTTGCAATATGAACTCTTTGGGATTGTCTGGTACTTCTGCATCATTGGGCAGTGATATGGATCGTGGCCCTGTTTCTTACATATTTTTCACCATACTCCTCCTTTTGGTAACGGATTTGGAATTACTGTTGCCATGTACTATGCGAATGTTGGACATTTGTTCTTACGGTGTCCTTCTGTCCTGCATGTGGTACACCAAACGACTTCTCGTTTGTCCTTACTTTTGTTCTGGTTTAACTGGAACGTTAATTTCTTTTGATCCTCCTTCAGCTCCTCAATGGCTAGATCTGTCTTTTGATATTGGTTTTCTTCTAGTTGCAGGGTTGTTTATAGATCCTATGTTTGTGTCTGAAACTTTTGTTGTCGCAGTGGATATTTTAAGTGTGGTAATAGTGAATTGACGAACAGGTGCCTGTGCTACATATCTGTCATGAAATATTTCAACTTTCCTTTTAGTCACTTGAATCTCTGGTCAATCTCCCATACAGATTCTCTTGTTTTATGCTGGATTTCTATCATCTCGTTCATGTATTGGTCCTCTGAACTTGGCTTCTGAAATTCGTTTATCAACAACTTCTTGATATCCGTAATCGTTCTGGTTGTCCCTGGTGGATTATTTGTGGCGAAACTCATATACCAATCCAATGCACGATCTCTTAGTGTGATAGTTGTGCAAGTTTAGTGTCCTCGTCTATCATCTGTTTTGCTTCCCATATTTTTCATAGATAAACAAGTGCTTCTCCAGGTCCTCTGATGCTTCTCCTTTGAGTTTTGGTAACCTGATGGTGGGATCATGTCCTTCCATCCTGAATTTTGAACTACTACCTCCACATGGTGTAGATATTTGACTAATGCTTCCTGAACTGGCTCCCCTGAAATATCCCTGATCCAGCTGATCAAGATATTCGCTACTGTTCTAATGCTTTGTCTTGCAGATCTGATACACTGGGGGTTTTTGGATGCGTTTTAGCCGTGTGTTTGAGATATTCTTCGGTTATTGCGGTTGCATGTTGGTTATTGCAGGTGCATGTTGGTTATTACATGTGCATGTTGCATATTTAAGGTTTAACAATCATATAAAGATGCATGCAAAAGTAGAGAATGTCAACTGCTCAATATCATGAATAATAACGGTTCAAGCATGGAAATACAATAGCTACTGGAAATATAGAATCTAAACGTCAGTTAGATCTCCTGGATCTGTACTGAAATACAATCAAATAACAAAAAAAATACCCTTGATCATAAGATGATAGCAAATCTGATGCATGCACGGATAGATCGGCAAAAATGTGCAATTCCGGAGAAATATGGTAACCGCTACCAGCTGGAAAACTCGACCTGAAGAATCCACCGTCAGAATGTGCCTAAAATTGCTCCAATAGAAGTGCCCTAGCCTCTAGACTTGAATGGACGTCTGTCGGATCTCGGATCTGACCCTGGGGGGTTTGCGCCCCTCTTGGAACACTGAATTTTCCCCAAAAGATTCCACCAATGGAATCTACTGCTATATGGATCAAAACAATCATCTCGTCAGATGATGAAATGGGTCGGAAGGATTTGTTCGGATCTTCCCTGAAACTCTGCATGCAACACCAAATGTCTGTCCGGAATAACTGTGCCCTAAATGGCTGGATGAATCGATCAACAAGTATCCACCGTCAGAATCTGACGATAGATGGCTCAATTGAAGCGCCCTGGCTGGGTATCCAATGGGTCGGAATGAAACTGCAATCGAGACATAGGTCTATTGCAGCTCTCCAAACCCTCAAACTAGCTTGCGCCCTCCTTGGCTGAGCTGCGCCCTCCACAAAAAAAACTTCTGAAACGTATGGTGAAATATCTGGATGGTATCTCCGATGGGCTAGGGTGTGTCTCTCAACATCGAAACCGATCAAGGGTGGTGGTTTCCTCCAGAAATCCACAAAACAGTAAGGTCGTCTCTCCTCCTCCTTTGGGAACTCTCAACATCAAATCATAACAATGCATAATGAGGAATTAGGTCAAATTCCTCCCTTTATATCTTTCCCAATCTAATTCTTCATTGACCTCACTTAAGCTAGGCACCTTCCCTCCTAAAGTGATTTATTTGTCAATTAAGTCCCCCCTTAACACCTTTTCATTCTAATTCTTCA
>ML783805.1:255604-267152 GCA_009831015.1 Picea engelmannii
TCTCCAGGAGGTACCCTACATTTTTTATCCGGCTACACCACTGTAATCCCAAGGATGCAATTCAAAACTTTGTAGGTCGTGTGGAATATTGTGTATTATAGACTCTTAGAGTTTTTAGTTGGCCATAATCATTCTTTCTGGACTTCATTCTCACTTCCCTTCATCCTAGATAGTATTGGGGGACTTGAAGTGAATTATTAAGACACATGGTTTCATAGAGCCTTCTTTCTATTGTAGGGGTGATCACACATTGTAGGGCTTATTTTCCCATTGTTTTGTGCACCTATGTCATTACCCAGACAATCATTGTCTTATGGATCCTGTAGGCATCTCTTGGCCATGGTGCATTTATCAGTTTCAATTCTCAACATGGTAGTCTCACAAAAGTTCATCATCTCACATTTTTCGAGGCACTTCATGAATCCCAATGCAACAAGGTATCTTGAGGCCGAAAATAGAACAAGGGCACAGATCGACTATCTTCATGCATAATTGACATGCCACGTGGAAATTTTGGCAAAAGAGCATTTTATAAGCAAAAATCAGCTCATGAAAGGTATCATAAACATAGTTATGGAAAGTGTGGAAAAACAAGGTCATCCAACAACATGCAAAGATAAAATCAACGACAAAGGATAAGAAAATTTTATCCCAAACAAAACCCATGTGGTAAAAATTTTCAATCTTGGGGTTTGTACATGGATTTGGAAAACCAAACTAAAGGGAAAAATAAAATACATATAAAAGGTTATATTCTAAACAATTAAAAAGATAAATTATTTTATATTATAAAAGGCCACCCCCCTTATCTAATACCACGTCTTCTACTATGGCAAGAGTTATTCACATTTGATTAAAAGTTCATAAGAGTGTTGATGTTTGGTATATGCGAGAGGTATTCCCTCTTGGACAAATTTGCTTAGAGAATAAGAAGATTCTAAGAAGTCAAAGGAAGACCATTAAACAATTGAAGAACACCCCGGAAAAGAATAAAGTGAAATAGAAGACCACGGAAGAGAAGTCAACCCATAGGAAATAATAATAAAGTGGAAATATAATTTTCAGAAAGAGAAGTCGGCCCACATAAATAATAAAGTAAATTTGAAGACCTAGAATAAGAATTCGGCCCTAGACACGCACCCAGATTAGTATAAATACAAGTCTAGGTCAGTTCATTTGTACAACCACACAGTTCTCCTTATGCAGCAGTTGCAGTAGTTTCACTATTTCTAGTTTTTGGTTCTCTTGAAGAGTGTGCCCTACTTGGGGAAGGATATTCTTGGTGGTTTCTCTTATGCGCTACCTATGGAAGAGTTGTGCTAAGGTTGTGTGGTGCTTCCTAGTTACTTCGTGCTAGTTGCATTTACAGTTGTAGTTGTAGTAGTAGTTGCAAATGCAGTTGTAGTTACCAGTTGTGCAAGTTTTGTGGTGTGCTATCTTTCTCTAGTGATGCACCTATCTTGTGCCAGTTCTGTGGTGTTGCTCAATTGTCTAACCTCGCTATGGTTTGACAAGAAGAAGATAAGTATTTGTTATCAAAGTTTCTTCATTGTTGGTTTTCTCTTGTGAATAAGATTTTGTTCATGGTTGTATTGGAATATTGGAAAGATTCTCTCTAAAAAAAATTGGTTGGGTTTTTCCCCGAATTTATGGTTTTCCTAAATTAAATATTTGTGTCTTATTGTGCTTGTTTATCTTATATATATATATATATATATATATATATTCTAGTATATGATTATTGAATGTTAAAATAAGTAAAAATTCTATGGTAAATTTAATGTTAACTAAATTAATGAAAATCTAACAAAAAGGAGGAAGGCTAATTTTAAGAAAGGTATATTATATAATATCCCAAGTAATGGTGAAAAATTAAAAATCAAAGGAGATAGATGGTACACATCATGGGGGAGCATACAGCTTGAGTGGGCCTAATGGTTAAGAACATGTGTTGCCTCTTAAGAGGTCAGAGGTTCAAATCCAGAGGGGGGTAGGGTATGTATACCTTCGTAGACTTTACCAGTCAAATCGGGGTCCCTTGTCCCACAAACAAGGGGGTCTCATACACCAAATTTAGTGTACTAGCTTGACCATGACCTTAAAAATAGATTATTATTATTATTATTATTATATAAAAAATAATATGGTACATGAATTATGAAAGGGACCAATCCCTTCTTTTTCTCACATGAGCCTTACGTATAAACTATGAGTATAAGTCAAAACTCTTTATTAAAGAAAAATTATGTGGCGGAACGCGGAGGGTCAAAAGTAGCCATGGGATATATGAAGCCACCACAAAAGAAAATCCATTCCACGTTATGAGTGAGCCACCATTGAGAAATCCATTGGAGGTAAGGCAACCACTATGTTTCCAACCATGAGCATTAATTAAATCATGGCTCACGAAATGAAACCAAATGAATAAAGATGCTAAGATCGAGCGAGCCATTGAGCATTAATGTGTTGTACAATCAAATGGTATGATGTGTTTATTAATGAAATTAATGCCATCAATTGATTAAGTCGTATCATTATGAATGAGTTGTCATTTGATCTGTGGGAAAATTATGATGCCATGGGTGAAAGGCAAAGGAGGATCTGAGTTAATTGAGTCAAATAAAGTATATGACTGTTGGTTAAAGGAAGATAGCGGTTGGACCTCAAGTGGACAAATCCAACCAATCAACCGTCCCATTTCAATTAAATCGATGCCTCTCCCTAGCCGTTGGGTTGATTGGATTTAAACCTTGCAAATATGGTCAAATCAAACACCTTTAGTAGGAAAATTTCAAGGTAAAAAACATCATTTTTCAAATGGATTAGTCTTCATCTTGTGGATGACAAGTCAAACAAATATTTTTTAAATGGAAGAGAGAAACTAGACATTAGAAGGAAAATTATACAAGTCTAGTCTCTCCCATTTTGATTGTTGAATTTTTTTGAGATCATAATTTCATCATTTTGAATTTTATCTCTTGTGTATTTGTGAATCGATTTTCTCTATGCTTTTGTTTCTTGGCTAATGTTTCTTGTGCTTTATTGGAGATTGTTATTGAGTATTTGCAAGAGTTAACATATCAATTCATTGAGAGGATACATAGTCACATGGAGGAAGGGAATTAGACTTTTTGTTTATTCATCTTCCTTTTGGGAATTAGTGGTGCAAACCCATGCGTTGGACCAACTTCCTTGGAAGTAGCTTCAACTCGATAGATTCTCACTCTGACAAAAGTTGATCTTTTAGTTTGGAAACCATCCTTTTAAGGAGATTTCCTAACAAGCCCAAAGAAGCAATCTATTTGGATAACTAGTAATGGGGGCGATTAGTCTTTTGACTCCAAACCCAATATCTAAGCATCTTCTGAAGTTGAATTGATACAAGTTGTGGTCATGATTCATCAAACCAAGAGGTAATATAAAAGGTAAAATGTGAAAACTCACATTCTTCAACCATTTCATTTCAAAAATCCAAAATCTCTTATTATATTTTTGCTTTGATAAATACAAAAATCCAAAAATCATCTTATCCTAGATTTGCGCTTTGATTTAATACCTTTTAAACTAGTATATCTATTGGGGGTTTTGTTTTAGAGGATTTCTTCTACCCCAAGGATATTTTACCTTTAGAGTTTGTGCTTCATTTATTGTATTTTATAAGGGTTTTGTTAAGGGAAGTGTGTAGGTTTGCAATATTAAAAAAATCTTATACGTAGATCCACACTCCTTTCTTTCATTTGAAGGGACATCCAAGTAAGTACTGCATCCCTCAAACCCTTCATTTATTTCCATAATTGTTTTTGAGAGTTATATCATTCATATTTATGGTTAAATAGACAAAATTGGAGCCCCAACTAGCCCCCTTTTTGGATGTAATTTATTTCGGGTTTTGACCCTAAGGGGATTTGAACCCAAAATATGCATGCGTAGTTTCTATCCTATTGGAAACCAATTTCATGGCATATCCAAGGCTCTAGGGAATAGGAAATCATGCATACCTCACCGCCCTAAGCTTCTAACCTATAGATCTATTGATCTATAGTGTTTCTACACTCGTGGGAGGCCTATAAGGGCCATAGTATTTATTGTTTTCTTCATTTACCTATCATTTTGCAGATATGATATAAAAATAAAACAAAAAAAATACTCCATCCCCATCCTCTTATCAATAGGTACAACAAGCAATAACTTCTAGAAATCGGTAAGGGTGTTTGTTTCATTTATTTATTCTTGTTTATTGTCTTATATATTGATATTTGGGTGAGTTTAGCTTGTTGGTCTGAGTTTAATTTTCGGTTCATTATCATAAACTAGGAAGGATTGTTTAAATAATGAACTTCTACCTTGACTTAGTGTTTCTCATAGGCATTGGTTTATTGATCCTTGTGGTGAAGTGTTGTTTATGGAAGTCTCCTAGAGGCCATTTCTCAAATAGGGAACATACAAGTGTTGTGGTGACATTTGGACACCTACCTTGGTGGCACTGCCCTATCAACCCAAGGACCTTGATGGGCCGTTGGTTTGGCTAGTAACATTTTTGGCGTCGTTGTTGGGGAACAAGGTCATTTTGACTCAGGTCCTCAACGACATACAATTTGGTAAGTTTGATTGTTTTTCACTTTGGTGAGATTCTTATAATTTATTCACTAACATTTCAGGGTCTCATCTGGAGACTCCATTGAAGTAATAAATACAAAGAAGTTCATTGCAACGAAATTTCCCAGCTTTGGCAAATCCATTCCATTTCTATGGTAATAAATTTGTATTACATCCTTTGGTGAGCTTTTATTTATTTGCACTAACTTGTAGAAGCTCACCTAGTGACTCCATTTGAACAAAATACATAAATAAATACCATACAAGAACAAATCCTTAGTAATTGGAAACCCCACATCTTTGGTAATATTACAAGTGGTAATAACACTTTGAGATTAACAAATCATTATTTTTTATGTTTGAAATATGGATACTAATGAGAAAGAAGTGTCATATTTTTCTTATATATTTGTCCCTCTAGACTTACCATGAGTTTTGAAACCTCCACATCTTTGTGTAACTATGATGCCTTCTTGTGTCCCTAAGTTTGATGAAAATTCATGGTTGGAGGTTGACTTCCTAGAGTCTTTTTAAGAATTATGTAACTAATACTAACCTTGTATTTGAAGATGACTTGATGATGGCCTTTGAAGGGTCAATGGAAGGGCATCTTGCAAACAAGTGGTATTGAATCCTTCAACCAAAAGAAATAAATTATTTCCCTCAATTGGTAAAGATATTTCAAATGGATTAGACAATAGGTTATGAGAAGGTAAATGATGTCTTTATCTTCCATGATATGCAAAGAAATATGCTAGAAAGGATATATGACTTAGTTGTGGATCCTTTCAATGATATACTTCTGAGGATAAAATAGAAAATAGACGCACTTAGATTATGGTGGAATATACCCAAGAACTACATCTTGAGCCTCATATGCAAAAGCTTGAAAATGATATCCATGAATAGGCTCAAATTTTACCTTCCTCCCAAGGATTTCAATTGGACAATTATCCATATTCGAGAAATGATGATGGATGGGAGTCATACCCGAAAATCCTCAAAGAAATGGATGAGGCAAGTGGTAAAAAAGATTTTATTTGCAAAATCATTTGGGAAAGTATGATAGATTCACATACGACCTTGTGTAGTGA
The DNA here is from genome assembly GCA_009831015.1 of Picea engelmannii. Lineage (NCBI taxonomy): Eukaryota > Viridiplantae > Streptophyta > Pinopsida > Pinales > Pinaceae > Picea > Picea engelmannii. Next base: position 261,295 of record ML783805.1, read on the forward strand.
CCAAGACATACTTCCTCACATAGAAGACATCAATGGAATCTGTGATGTAAGTAATAGTGAGGCCACTAAAGATTTGGTTCTACTATCTTAGACAAAAATCATAAATGTAGAAACCCATTTTGTTGAAGACATCAAAGTTGTGGTTGATATGAAAGAAGAAACTCCTAGCCATGTGGATAGAGAAGAGGAAATGGTTAGCACTTTTGTTAAGATTGTATAAGAATAAAATTAGACCCGTGACGATGAGAAGGCAGAAAATAGTAAGTATGTGATATCAAAATTTTATGGTGATAGTGATATGATCTAGATAACCGAAGACAATGCATATTGGAACATAGAAAGTAGTAAGGAATAATCCTATCCTCTTTCTACGAAGAATCAAGATATAAATGAATATCAAGAGGGTGAGGAAAGCATTGATAATAGAAATATTCATGAACCCGCCCTCCCTCCTTTATATGAAAGAACATATTAGACAACCTACATGTCTTTTTGATCATGTGATTTTTATGATACATCTTGTAGTGATTTGGAAGGGGACAACTTGGTGGGAAATTCTTCAAAGAATGGAAAACATGATTGCACAGAGAACAAGAGAATTCATGAATTCCTCCATGTTGACAAATGCAAGTGGGATACAAGTTATTACCATTTTGATGATGATCCCATTTATGATACAAAAAATGATGAGCATGAGATTGCAGAGTTTTGGCCATATGAGCAACCAAATTTGGACATATTACAGGAACATGTATCTTTACAGGTGCAGAATGGGAGTTTCTACATTCAAGATTCAACATAAGCTATTCAATCATGGATATCCTTAATATGTAGCTCTCAAGTGTATAAATATCCATTTGACAATGAGAGTTTAGGGGTCACAGTGGTAGGTGTTATGCAACATGTTAAGTTTCAGACTTGTTTCATGAGCTTTAAACCTCAGACATCGAAGCAACCAACCATAATTCACATGTTTACATTCTCTTATAGTTTTCATGATTTTTCTCACCATTTGTGTGTGTATGTGATTAGATACATCTAGGTAGGGTAGTAGTCTTCATGTAGGTTCCAACTAGAGCTTCCATCAAAGCACCATTTACTTGACAATTCGGTAAGTAGAACTGATGAATGGTGCAATGATGATGATAAGAACAATAAGTACATAAACACTATTGAGTTATGGATTGAAGAATCATGTAGAAGTACAAGGAGGGCATGGAATTCTGTTGTAACTCTTTCACATGATGATCCTTGTCCCGTTACAATATCCTTCCGAGTCATGAAAGAGTTTACAATATGTGTTTACTATAGGTTTGACATTTCACTTTTCTACTTAGCAACCAAACACAAAGCTAAAACCCAAGGTAATGATAAGTTTATATGTTGGTTGCATTGGTTATATTATTTTACTAAACATGTTTATTTTCCTTGATTAGAGTAGGTAGGGATGAATAAGCTCTTTATTGTGATCATTAGTTTAGTTTAGATTATTTTCATTTTCCCGCTATTTCCTTTCAAATTTTGATTATATTATTTACTTTTAGCCGAGTATCATTATTTCATTTCTCGGATTAGATGCATTTTGTTTTGGTTTATCTTTTCTTTCTAGGAAGGGATATGACTTCATGTCCTACTCACTCTCCTATCATTTAATGTTATGTGAGAGATTGTTTTAGGTTTACAAGTGAAAGAATCTAGGGTTCTCCCATCCTACCGAGAAGAGCACGTGTCTCACAGTTGGAGCCAACTGCTACCTCTCTAGGAGGTACCCTACATTTTTTATCTGGCTACACCATTGTAAGTCCAAGGATGCAAGTAAAATATTTGTAGGCCATGTGTAATATTTTGTATTATGGACTCTTAGATTTGTTAGTTGGCCACGATCAGTCTTTATGGACTTCATTCTCACTTCCGTTCATCCTGGATAGTATTGGGGGAGTTGAGGTGAACCTGTTAAGTTTCATAGAGTTGTATTTCTATTGTAGGGGTGATCACACATTATGGGAAGAAGTCCTCCTATGTTTGTGCACACATGTGTCATTACCCACACTATCATTATCTTATAGAGTCTGTAGGCATCTCTTGGCCATGGTGCATTTATTAGCTTATGTTCTCAACATGGAAATCTCACAAAATTTCATCATCTCATAGTTTTCGAGGAAATTCACATATCCTAATGTAAAGAGGTATCTCAAGGCCGGAAATACAACAAGGGTTCATATTGACAATCTTGATGCATACTTAACATGCCACGTTGAAATTTTGGAAAAAGAGTATTTTATAAACAAAAATCATCTCGCAAAAGGTATCGTAATAATAGTGATGGGAAGATTGGAAAACTAGGGTCATCCAAAAGCATGCTAAGATAAACTCAACAACAAAGGACAATAAAATTTCATCCAGATTTTTCAATCCGAGGGTTTGTACATCGATTTGGAAAACCAATCTAAAGTGGAAAATAAAAGACATATAAAAAGTTATATTCTAAACAATTAAAAAGTCAATTTATTTTTTGGTTTAAAAGGCCACCCCCTTATCTATTGCCATGTCTTATGCTATGGAAAAATTTATTCACATTTCACTAAAGGTTCATAAGAGGAGGAGGAGGGGGGATTTTAAAAAAGACATATTATATAATATCCCAAGTAATGGTGAAAAAGAAAAATCAAAGGAGCCACATGGTACACATCATGGGGGGAACATATCAAAAGTAATGTGGTAAGTGAATTATGAAATGGGCCAACCCCTTCATTTTCTCACATGAGCCAACTCATGTATAAGCTACAAGTGCAATTCAAAACCCTTTATTAAAGAAAAAATATGTGGTGGAACATGGAGGGTCAAAAGTAGCCATGGGATAGATGAAGCTGCCACAAAAGAAACTTCATTCCAAATTGTGAGTGAGCTTCCATTGAGAAAGTCGTTGGAGGTAAAGGGGTCACTATGTTTCCATTCGTGAGCATTAATTAAAATAGCATACCCCCGAAGTGGGGGAAAGGAAACGCCGAAAAAAACCAAGTAACATATGTTTTATGATCATCATATTTAGTGAAAGAAAAAAAAATTAAACAAGTGAAATAGATATCATCTAAATCTATTTGTTATTAGAGATTGAATCATAATTTGTTATGAAAAGAGAAATAAAACAAAAAAAAACTTTAATTGTCATCGTTGATTCCTCGCATGTCTTCCATATTAGAAATGATTTCACAAACAATTTTGATATAGATGGTCGAGCCAAGAGATAATAAGTGTTAGACAATTCTCACCTATCTTTCACAACCCAAAGGGGATGAATTGGAAAACACCCTTCAAGCTAAATTACTAGATATTCTTACAATATTTTGGAGATTCTATGGCACCATTACACAAATTCTTTTGATTTTCAACACTGAGAAACCTAAGGCTCTTGTAAACCCTAGTCATGGCATCAATTCTAGAATCTAACAAATAAATCAGGTATCAGAGACAAGGTAACATGTTCAAGCAAAGCATAATTTTTCACAAACCCTACAAGCCGTAACTTTGAAATGCATTCTCAAGGTTGTTCAGGGTTGCACAATTTTTCACAACTAAACATTGAGCGAAATTTAAGTATTTAACATATTTGAAATGGAAAATGAGTGAATGAAGAAGTGTAAAAGTCTCGATTGTGAGCTTGTGACATTCCTAAAATTCAGTTGTGACATTCCTTGTCTAGATCAATACTCGTAAACATTATATTTCTAGGATATGGATTTTCAAACCACAACATTCAATGAAATTAGTTTAGTATAACTTTGACTATAGAGAGAATAACATCTTACCGGAAAAAAAAAAAAAAAAGAATTCATTTTCACAAATAGAACTTATAATCGATAGAGTCATCGTGTTTAAAGGAGTACATATAGGAGTGCATAAATGATCAGAGAACACCAAGATGCCCAATTATCATTGAATCAAGGAAGCTATGGGCATTGCTAATAAGATTAAAGTTAAACCCTAAATCTATAAACCTTCACAATTGCTTACAACACTATACCAGAGAACACCACAAGCATGATATAACAAAAGTTAGATGGTGTAAAATAATTATTTTGACTTAAAAGCCATATCGTCGAGCACTAATAGAAGCATGAATCAATATTCATACAAGGAGAACATATAATAAGCATGTCAAAAATGATTAGTAGATTCAAAATTGGCAATCTAAGTTTTTTTTAATGATTCTCATTATAATTTTCATGAAAAATTTGCCAACAAAATAATTTAACTCCAATATTTTTATAAATATATAAATGCATTGCAAGCGATACCGAAGAAAATTCATTGTAGGATACACTTTCGCTATGGGAAAGGTCGTGGTCTTACTAAGCTATCTAGAAAGGTTGGTCTTGAAAGGTCTTACTTAAGCTAGTTCTGCTTAGGCAAGTAAGGTCCTAGTCTTGAGCTCTACTTAGGTAGGCAAGCTCTTGATTGTATCGTTCTTATTTGAGTTTAGGTAAGGTCTTAGTCTTGAGCTCTGCTAAGGTAGGGAAGGACCTGGTCCCAAGCTCTTATTAAGAATTTAAGGAACTCATTGTATCTGTCTTACTTGTGTGAAGGTAAGATCCTTACTTGAGTAAAGTTAACTTAGGAAAGACCAAGATGTGTCCAACAAGTTAATAATTTGTAATTAGAGCAATAATTCATGTCCACTTCCTTTTATATGCCTTTTCTCCATTTTATTAAGTACATATATCTTAATGGGTTGGAACTAATGACAATGAATGAAGAGTTTTCACCATTGAAACCAATATTCATGAGGGTTTAATGTATCCATGGAAGCCTCCGAAAGTAATGGTCAAACATGCGATATATGCATAACACTACATACACGTACATAAATAGATGAGAGTCTACTTCCATGTTCTCCTAAAAATCTTATTTACTTTGAACCTTAAGGTAACCATAAAACACCTAGTAATCAAACATGTAAAACAAGTATAAAACTATTCATGCACACATATGGACCAAAGGCCACTCCATGTTTTCATCAAAACCTACCAAATTTGTTTTGTCAACATAGGTAAGGGCAAATGGTAACAATTTGGAGTTATCATTTTGAAAAACATAATTAAGGGAAATGGTACAAGTTGGAGTTATCATTTTGAAAATTCATGTTTAAGTGTAGGTCTAACCTAAAATTATGGAAAAGAGCACCTTGTGAGTTATGAAGCCTCTCCGATAGTGATTTTTGTTTAAAAAATGCACAGTTCACCTCATGCTTTTTTTGAAGTATTAAAATATAGAATGGTCTATTCAAGAACCATTAATGAATCTTCATTAGTAGATTCCAAAGACAATCTAAGTTTTTTTTAGTATGTGAATGGTGATTATACAGAAAGGTGGGATGGATATATATTGATGAAGTTGAGATGGATATGTACACGAATAAAACTATAGAAGAAATAAATTATGCATCCATGATTAAATTGTACCAATATACTCATTGAATGTATGTTCACTACTCAATTTAGTAAAATGGATTAATTTGTCACTCACTAGTTGGATCTAGGCTAATAGTTCACTACTCAATTTAGTAAAATGGATTAATTTGTTACTCACTAGTTGGATCTAGGTTAATATTGGATGTTTGATTATTTCAAAACCACACATACTTTCCATAAGCATTGTGTATATAACATTTTAGTGCATATATTACTCTAACTACAATGGGCATGGAGTAATTGATGCTCTATCTTATCTTCAAATCTATCTTAACTCAATACATTAAAATTCAACTAGTAAAAAACCAATTGTATTGTAGTTATTAGAGAGAATGACACATGTCTTCCCATTTTCTCATTATTAATAGTGATTGGATATTAGATGTTTAA
>ML783805.1:267233-292358 GCA_009831015.1 Picea engelmannii
ACCTAGCTCAGATATACATTTTTTCTCTAAAAAAAAATAACATAATTTTATTCCATTATAAAATGAAAATCACATACTTGAAGTATGTGTCATAATTTTATTCCATTATAAAATGAAAATCACATACTTGAAGTATGTCTATATAACATTTAAGTGCATGTGTTACTCCAACTATAATAACTCCAAAAACTCGTTACTTTAAAATTTAAAGAGTTAAAAAATAATTTGACCTAATAACTTTTAGAGAGCATTATCTTCCCCTCATTTAAAGATGGTATAGCTTATGTATATATATAATTTTTTTCACTAAGGAAAAAATACAATTTTGTTCCATTACAAAATGAAATCATATATTTCAAATGTATATAACATTTTAAGTGAATTTGTTGCTAAAATTCATTGCATTAAATCCAAGGAGACAAAAACTAATAATTCTTAGAAAGAATATAATTCATATATAATTAATCATTACAAAAATATATTTGTTATAAATTAAACATGTTACTAAATTAAACCCTATCACAACTAAACCCAATTAACAACATATTTTTTTGTTTATAAATATATATTTTTAAATATAACCAATATATAATATTACTTTTTTTTAAATATAATCCACATATAATTTTTATTATTCTTATTTTAATAGATAATCAGCCTCTCCCACCAATAATTTATGCTACAATCTTCATTTGCACACTTTTATTCCACTACCACCCTCCACAAATTCTAATGATACAAAAAGTCATGTGACTTATCTGATCTATGTACTGTGCACTGCATTTCTCATAGAGCCCTTCAATAATATGAAAAAATATTGATGCCCTCACAGTCACCGACTAAATTACTTCATCTTATATTTGATATAAGACAAAAGAGGGTATTGTGCTCGCCTTTTATGGCGAAAGGAAACATAAAGTTACTCCTATTTCATTTACTGCCATTCTTATTCACCTCACAGTCAAAACATTTATTGCAAATTTAATGGCCGCAAGAAACATAAAGTTACTTCAGAGGGATTCCTCTTTCATTTATAACCACTCTTATTCGCCTCACAGCCATACATTTTCTAAAAATTTAATGCCGTCGCTCTCTTCGCTGTGTGACTATTGTCCGTCCCACGTTGCTCATCCTATTTAATCAGTCGACATCATATATTATGGGGATGCCGAAGTCTGTCACCATATGGACTGACGAAGACTCTTAACAAATGGAATAATGAGGTATAGGGTCTCACGGTCCGACCTTTTGTCCAACAAATTTATATCAAATAATCATAGTGGTAGTCCCCTCGATAGTCTGGGGATTGTGGAGAATCAGTCTGGAATGGGCATCTACGTCTGAAAAGATACTGAAATTATCATAACGCATGAAACACATATCGATCCACACTCGGCCGCCTATGTCATTCCCGCAAAGCTGTTGAAGCTGTGATAAAAAAGGAAACTAGCGACTGTTGCATTGGAGTCGGTGAAGTCGGTCATGCAAAGTAGAAGATTAGGATAAGATACGTGGAGGCGGGATATTGATGGATGGTTAATGAACAGGTGGCAAGTTATTATAGGCGTTACACAGACGACGAAAATTCGAAAGTGAACTACCCCTATAAGAACGCCTTCGGCGTAATCATGGCTCCTGAAATGAAACCAAGTGAATAAATCCGCTAAGATCGACCAAGCCATTGATCATTAATGTTTTATACGGTCAAATGGTATGATGGGTTGATTAATTAAATTAATTCCATCAATTGATTAAATTGTATCATTATGAGTGAGTTGTCATTTGAACGAGGCCATGGGTAAAAGGAGCATCCGAGTTGAATGGGTCAAATAAAGTAAAAGACTGTTGGTTAAAAGAAGACAGTCATTGGACCTCAAGTGGATAAATCCAACTAATCGTCCATCCCATCTCAATTAAATCGATGTCTCTCCCTAGCCGTTGGGTTTATTGGAGTTAAACATTCCAAATATGGTCAAATCAAATCCCTTTAGTGGGAAAATTTCAATGTAAAAAATATTATTTGTCAAATGACATAGTCTCCAACTTGTGGATGACAAGTTAAACAAATATTTTTTAAATGAGAGAGGGAAACCAACTTCAAGGAAAATTATATAAGGCTAGTCCCTCTTACCATTTTGGTTGTTGAAGTTTTGTGAGATCATAATGTCATGATTTTGAATTTTATCTCTTGTGTACATGTGGATCGATTTTCTCTATGCTTGTGTTTCTTGGATAAGTTTTCTCGTGCTTTATTGGAGATTGCTAATGGGTATTTGCAAGATTTAACCTATCAATCCATTGAGGGGATACATAGTCACATTGACGAAGGAAATTAAACTCTTCATCTCTTCTTCTTCCTTTTGGGGCTTAGTGGTGAAAACCCATGTGTTGGACCAAGTTCCTTGGAAGTAGCTTCAACCTAGTGATTCAGAAGGATCCTCAAGTCCAGAAAATGCTCAAAAATAAAAGTTCTCGGAATTAGATGAATACAATTCCATTGTGTCCATATCGTCACGTTGATTCCGACCATATATTTACTTCCTCAAACGGACACCATATGCGAAAGTTATCGCACTCTGATCAAAATCCCAAACATGCAAAAAGTCAACAGACAAAAGTCAATGCTGACGTCAACAGTACGATAGGTGATGTCAACATGACATCATCATGTTGACGTGGCATCGTCTGGAGGTGACACGTGGTAGGTGACATGGTCGTACGGATGGACACGTGGCAGGTGACCATGCAGTATAGCCTGACACGTGGCATGACAGGTGGGAAGGTGACTGGTTGTACGGACTAACACGTGTCATACAGGTGGAAACTGACCATACAGTGGCATGGCAGAGGAGTGGCATGCTGATTGGGTAGTTGTGGTAGATGTGGTCCAATCATCAATTGAAAAGTGTCATCTGGTGGGTGAATTAAATGGTGCCATGTGGCCCAGTCATGGGCTGCCACGTGGCACCCCTTCATTGGTTCGATGTGGTAAAAGTTATTTGGACTCCACCGGAGTCGAACCTGCAACTTCCGGGCTTGGGAAGCATCTTGGCAGAGCTGGGCTACCAGCCCTCTCACAATGGTGCTAATTATCCAAAGTTCAAATACAATATTTGAACTTGCAATGAGGTTTGGGCGGAGGCGGAAAGGATGGGGTCTATCCCCAGCCCACGGTTTTGTGACATCCATACACCCACAGTATAGCACCCTGGGCACGTATTCATTCAAGCGTTAAGGTAAGGCATGGGGGCCACAGACCAACACACAACCAACTCCTCAAGACCAGGAGTGGTGACCACGACAGGGGTCGATCGGTGGGGGCCTATCCGTCCGATCAGGCCCCCAGTTCCACTGTTGGCACCATGCGACCAGGAGATAACGGAGGAGGGGCCAGCACGTAGCACCCTTGTTGGTTGGCACTTGACCATATGGACTCATACGACCTTGGAAAAGGGGTGCACACCCAGCCTTGAGAGCTTAGTTTAATTTTGTATATCAAGGTGGCTATTTTGCTATAGTTTTTGCCCAAATTGGGCCTTTTTGGAGATTTCTTGGCTATTTGGAGGGGGATCTGACCCCAAAAAGAGGCCAGATCTTTGTGGGAAGTTGGGCTTCCATAACTAAGCCTAAAAACTATATAAACCAAGCCTTTTGAGCTGGCGAGGGTACTTTTGTATTGCAGGGGATGTGAAGAGCAGTTTGAGCTAATGGCCCATTTCTCATGTTTTAAGGGGCATTGAGTCTTGTTTTGAGAAGAGATAGTTGAGGCATGTGTGCATCTGCACAAGGAGGTCTTGTACAATAGATCAAAAGCTTGTTTGTAACAACAAAGAGTCATTGTAAAGAGAACTTGAACATTAAAGATCAATAAAGCAGTCCTCCACTTGGAAGCGGGCCCGGAGACGTAGCCACACATTGGTGAACTCTGTTAACAAGTTCTTTGTGTTTATTTCTCTTTCTTCTTCTTGTTATATTCTCTTATTTGCAACATGGTTAATGATGGTTGAACTCTTTAATCATTCATGAGCATTAAGTTAATGTCATTTTGTTATTAATACCTTTGATTTTTGGATCACCCAGGTAGGTTCTCAAAACTGACCAAAGTTGATCTATTGGTTTGGAAACCATACTTTTAAAGAGCTTTCCTAGAAGGCCTAAATAAGCAATCTATCTGGATAACTAGTATTGGGGGTGATTAGTTTTTTTACTCCAAACCCAATATCTAAGCATCTTCTGAAGTTGAATTAATACAAGTTGTGGTTGCAATTCATCAAACAAAGAGGTAATATAAAAGGTAAAAGGTAAAAACTCACCTTCTTCAACCATTTCATTTCAAAAATCCAAAATCTCTTTTTATTTTTGCTTTGATAAATATAAAAATCCAAAAAAAGTATTATCCTAGATTTATACTTTGATTTAAAGCCTTCTAAGATAGTAGATCTATTGGGGGTTTTGTTTTAGAGGAATTCCTCTACTCCACAGATATTTTACCTTAGAATTTTTGCTTCATTTATTGTATTTTATAAGGGTTTTTTTAAGGAAAGTTTGCAAGTTTGCAATATTACAACAAACTTATACTCATATCCGCACTCCTTTCTCTCATTCAAAGGGACACCCAAGGATTGCATCTCTCAAACCCTTCATTTATTTCTAGAATTGTTTATGATATTTATTTCATTCATATTGTTGAATAAATAGACAAAATTATAGCCCCAACAAGTCTCCTTGTTGGTTGTAATTTATTTTGGGTTTTGAACCTAGGGGGATTTGAACCCAAAATATGCATGGGTAGTTTCTAGCCTGCTGGAAACTAATTCTGTTGCATATCCAAGGGTCTATGGCATAGGGAATCATACATACCTTACTTCCTTAACCTTCTAACCCACAAATATATTGATCTAGAGTGTTTCTACACTCGTGGGAGGCCTGGAAGGGCCACAATCTTTGATATTTTCTATGTTTACCTGTCATTTTTTAGATATGATATAACATGATAGCAAGTAAATAATTCATCCCCAACCACTTATTCATAGGTACCACAATTAATAACTTTGGAAATTGGTAAGGGTGTTTGTTTCATCCATTTATGCTTGTTTATTGTCTTATATATTGATATTTGGTTGATTTTAGCTTGTTGGTCTAAGTTTACTTTACAATTCATTATCATAACCAACAAGGGTTATTTAAATAATTAACTCATATATTCACCTAGTGTTTTTCATAGGCACTGGTCTACTGATCCTTGTGGTGAAGTGTTGTTTAGGGAAGCTTCCCAGAGTCCATTAGTGTAGGATCTTGGCTCAAATAGGGAACATGAAGGTGTTGTGATGAAATTTGGACACCTACCTTTTGTGGTACCTCCCTAGCAACTCGAGGACCTTGAAGGGCTACTAGTTTGGTTAATAATATTTTTTGGTACTATTGTCGGGGAACATGGTCATTTTGACTCAGATCTTCAACGCCATACATTTTGGTAAGTTTTATTGTTTTGACTTTGGTGAGACTCTTCTGGTTTTATTCACTAACATTTCAGGGTCTCATCTAGCGACTCCAATGAAGTAAGAAATACAAAGAAGTGCATTAAAACAAAATTCACTATCTTTGGAAACTCCATTCCATTGCTCTTAGTAAGAAATTTGTGTTGTATCCTATGGTGAGGTTTTATTTATTTGCACTAACTTGTAGGGGCTCACCTAATGACTCCATTTCAACAAAATCCATAAATAAGTACCATACAAAAAAAACTCCTTAGTAATTGGCAACCCCACATCTTTGGTAAGATTACGAGTGGTAATAACACTTTAAGATTAAGAAATCATCATTCTTTATGTTTTAAATATAGATACTAATGAGAAATAAGTGTCACCTTTTGCTTATATATTTGTCCCTCTAGACTTACCATAAATTTTAAAACCTTCATATTATTGTGTAAATATCATGCCTACTTGTGTCCCTAAGTTTGATGGGAATCCATGGTTAGCTGCCAACTTCCTAGAGTTTTTTTATGAATTATGTAACTAATGCCAACCTTGTGTTTGAATATGACTTGATGATGGCCTTTGCAGGGTCAATGCAAGAGCATCTTGCAAATAATCGGTATTGCAGTCTTCAACCAAAATAAATGAAGTCCTTCCCTCAATTGGTAAAGATATTTCAAATGGATTGGACAATAGGTTATGAGGAGGTAAACAATGCCTCTATCTTCCATGATATGAAAAGAAAGATGTTATAAAGGATAGATGACTTGGTTGTGTATCCTTCTGATGCTATCCTTCCCAGAGATAAAAGAGAAAATAGATGCATTTACATTTCTGGAGGAATATACTGAAGCACAACATCTTGAGCCTTGTATGAAAAATCTTGAAAATGATATCCAGGAACAAACTCAAATTTTACCTTCCTCCCATGAATTGAAATTGAACGATTATTCATATTCAAGAAATGATGTGTGATGGGATTCATACTTGAAAAGCCTCAAGGAAATGGACGAGGCAAGTGGTAAAGAATATTTCATTAAAGAAATCATTGGAAAAAGTATGATAGATTCACATACAAACTTTTTTCGTGACCAAGAAAGGCTTCCCCACCTCGAAGTATCAAGGAATCCATGATGTAAGTAATAGTGAGGCCATTCAATAGTAAGAGCATATTGCAAATAATTGGTGTTGCAGTATTCAACCAAAATAAATGAAGTCCTTTCCTCAATTGGTAAAGATATTTCAAATGGATTGGACAATAGGTTATGAGGAGGTAAACAATGCCTCTATCTTCCATGATATGAAAAGAAAGATGTTATAAAGGATATATGACTTGGTTGTGTATCCTTCCGATGATATCCTTCCCAGAGATAAAAGAGAAAATAGATGCATTTAGATTTCTGGAGGAATATACCGAAGCACAACATCTTGAGCCTTGTATGCAAAATCTTGAAAATGATATCCAAGAACAAACTCAAATTTAACCTTCCTCCCATGAATTGAAATTGCATGATTATTCATATTCAAGAAATGATGTGTGATGGGATTTATACTTGAAAAGCCTCAAGGAAATGGATGAGGCAAGTGGTAAAGAATATTTCGTTAAAGAAATCATTGGAGAAAGTATGATAGATTCACATACAAACTTTTTTCGTGACCAAGAAAGGCTTCCCCACCTCGAAGTATCAAGGAATCCATGATGTAAGTAATAGTGAGGCCATTGAATATTTGGTTCCACTATCTCAAACAAAAATCAGAAATGTAGAAACTCATTTTGTTGAAAACATCAAAGTTGTGGTTGATGTGAAAGAAGAAACTCCTAGCCACGGGGATAGATAAGAGGAAGTGTTCAACACTTATGTTGAGCTTGTAGAAGAAGAAAATTAGACCTGTGAGGATGAGAAGTTAGACAACAATAAGTATGTGGTACCGAAATTTGATAGTGATAATTATCTAATACAGATAGTCGAAGACAATGCATATTGGAACATAGAAAGAAATAAGGAAGTATCCTCTCCTCTTTCCACCAAGAATCAAGATATAATTGAAGAGCAATAGGATGTGGAAAGCATTAATAACAATGATATTCATAAACCCACCCTCCCTCATTTAGATGAAATAAGATATCAGGCAACCTACATGTTTTTATGATCATCCAATTATCATGATACGTCTTGAGTGATTCAGAAGGGGACAACTTGATGGGTAGTTATTCATAGAATGAAAAACATGACTGCACAAAAACCAAGAGCATTGATGCATTCCTCCAGGTTGATAGATGCAAGTGGGATACAAGTTATTACCATTTTTACGGTGATCCCATCTATGATAAAAAAAAATGACAACCATGAGATTGCATTGTTTGTGCCATATGAGCAACCAAGTTTGGTCATATTACAGGAACAAGTATCTTTATAGGTGTAGAATGGGAGTTTCCACATTCAAGATTCAACAAAAGTTATTCAATCATGGATATCCTTAATCAATACCTCTCAAGTGTATAAAAATCAATTTGAAAATGAGAGTTTGAGGGTCACAGTGGTAGGCAGGATGCAACATGTTTTGTTTCAAAAATGTTTCGTGAGCTTTCAACCTCAAACACTGAAGCAAGTAGCCTTAATTCACAAGTTCACATGCTCTTATAGTTTTCATGATTTCTCTCACCATTTGTGTGCGTATGTGACTAGATACATCTAGGGAGGGCAACAATCTTCATGTAGGTTCCAACTGGAGCCACCATCAAAGCACCATTTACTTGAAAATTCGATAAGTGGCACCGATGAATGGTGCATCGGTGACAATAAGAACAACAAGTACATCATCCATATTGAGTTAAGGATAGAAGAATCATGTAGCAATACAGGGAGTGTAACACACCCACGACGAGGCATAAAATTTTTCTCTTTTCTTAAAGGACAGATTTTCTATTCATGGTTTCTAATTTGGAAAGTCGGGGAACCAATCTGACCTCCCGGTCAAGGATCTCCGATTTTGAAGCCAAACGACTCTCTGATACCCTTTTGACTTCCGGGTGTAGGTCTAATGGTACCCGCAACCTTCCCTTCGTGCTTGGGGAATCTCTGAGTTTGGGTGCTAACCCCTTTTCTGATAAGCCCCTCCTTGAGGTGACCTTGGGCGATAACCTCACGCAAACACACAATTTTAGACACAGCCAAAGGCGGTTTGAAACCAAACTACCTTTCAGCCCGCAACTCTCCTTGAGCCTCCACGTGTTCTTTCTTCAAAACCATGGTTTGATTGTGGCCCACCCTCAAATTTTTAAAGTTCGCGCATCTTCGATCCCTGCAATGCTACGAGACCGTTGATATCACGATCTTGACAGTGCCCCTAATCTGACAGCTCAGATCTATCCCTTTCAAAGCTGCGGATCAGACCTAACCTCTTTCAAATCAACAGTTGTGATTTTTTTCGGAATTCTGAACTTCATAATTCTCAAGTCTCAAACTTTCCTTTCTTCCGTACGTCAATCTTCCGGAGTCGACGATTTGTGGACACCCATCCTTCTCAATCAGCGACTCTGCCTTTGCTTTGGGGTTTGACCTTTCAACTAGATCAACGGTCCTGTGGCCCTTTTCTCGATCAACGGTCGAGATTTCCTTCGGGTCTCCGGACTTTTGAGATCTCAAATATCAAACGTCACTTCCCCTCAATGTAAGAATATTCCTGACGCGTGTCCACTTGAATTGGACGGTTGAGGCTTGCTTCGGGTCTTTACTCAAAATCTACATATTTATGCCACTTGTCCTCTTGATCTGATGGATATGAATCACTTCAGGACTTTGTCTGGAATCCACTGATCTACGCCACATCTCTTCTGGATCAGACGGTTTAGTTTCACCTCGGACGATCCGACGCTTGAGATTTACTTTGGACAATGTAACCACTGAGATTTACTTCGGATGATTGGATGGTTGACATTTAATTCCACTCTTCGACTCTCCAGTCTCCGGGAGTCTCAAATATCAACTGAAAACTCTCTAACATATTTCTCCAGAGTCAACGATCCGTCACCATGTGTCCCTCTAGATTTGGCGGTCCAGATTCACTTCGGGTCTTTGGGGTTCGAGAATCTCAATTCTCAAGTGAAACCCTGGTGTGATTCACCTGGAGCTTGCAATATATTAACGCGTGTCCTCTCTAAATCAATGGCCCTTGTCTCCTTTGGGACTTCGGCCTTCAGAGATATTAGATCTCAATTTTCCTCACTCTTTGTTTCTCCTAGAACGGTTTTACCCATAGTCCGCGATATGATGACATGTGTCCTCCCGTAGATCGATAGTTCCTAGCTACTTAGGCTATTCAGGCTTTGGCGATTTCAAACTCTTCTCCTTCACGTTCTCCCGGAGTGCTTCCACCCGGGGCTCACGATCTCTCACCATGTGTTTCTCTGTATCTAATAGTCTAGAGACCTTCGGTTCTTCAGCTCTTTGACCCTTCGACACTTCAGATCTTTGGTACTTTGGGAGTTTCAAACTCTTATGCACCCATTTCTGCGGAGTGATTTTAACCGAAATACATGATCTCCCGACACGTATCCTCTTGGCGATCAACGACCAGGATTTACTTCGGCTGTCTATCCTCCTCCTTGTCCACAAACCTCTGAAGTTGTGGATCTTATGCCACATATCAACCATGATGTCAGACGGTTCCGATTGACTTCAGAACTTTAGGACGTCTCAAGTCTGCTCTCTTGTGCACTTTCAAAGGGTTAGGACTCGTGCACTTTCCTTGGGATCCAATGAATGTTGGTCCTCATGCTCAGATCTGATGGCCCATATCCGATCTCCTCCTACGCGCTCTTCTAATTGTCTGGACATGGATCCCAGTGGTCCAGATCTTTCACAGTGCTAGATCCAATGGTCATTGTTTCTCCTCCTCCTGAGCTTTTGCTTTCTTCCCTAACTTGGAATATTTCAGATGTTTTGAAGGTCTCAACCTTTGATTTACTTCCTGCAAGCCCTAATGTATGGGTCTCAATTTCCGCTTCCCCCCTGAGCTTATGAACTTGAAACAAGTTCGCCTCTTGGACTTCATCTGTGCTTTTGAAAGCACTAGTCTCTTCTGATCTTGGTCCTTAGGGAATTTTGAATTCCCACGTACTCCTTGCGTTAATCCACTCACATCAGATCGACCGTCTATGACCTTTCTCAATCCAACGGTCTAGATCACATCACAACTTTGGGTTTCATAAGTTTAATCGCACCAACGCGTGATTCTCCCATCGCACGAACTCTGCACTCACAGATCTGATGGTCAAGGTGGGTCACGATAGATCCTTGGATCTACGGTCTAGATCACATCATGACTTCTGGTTTTAGAGGATCCATCTCCTTCACGATGATTACCAACATTCATCGATCTTGCAAAGACTGAAGGAGTCGAGGTGTTAACGTCTATGCTCCTTCTTCTAATCTAACGGTCACGACAGACCTTGGATCCTCCCGAAAGGTCTCGTCTGTTCATATTCCAAACGAAGGGATATTCCCTTTCAATACTTTAATCTCACTATCCTTCCTGAGCTTCGTCAGTTATGAAGGATTTAAGAGCATTGCGCTCTTTCTCCTGAATTTAACACTTAGAAGGGTCTTCTGCACAACTCTTGCGCTCCTTCATCAAGTCTAGAACTTAAGTGGTTCTCAATCTCTACTTGCCTTGCAGAGAGCCCATGCATATCTACACTACCTCTCCTGATCTTAACAAAATTCATCCTCCAAGGGACTCAAAAGAACTAGGAGGTTCGACATACATACATGAAACTATGCCCACGGTCGATGAACTCGTAGTTCGTGGCTCTGGCTTAAGCCACCACGAGACACAAGCATTTACGAGTATAAAAACATGTCCAATTCGTAAAATTTCCTATTGCCTAATTACACAATCAAGTAGACACAAAAGGGGTATAGTATAAATCATTAAGAAAACATATCCATCCCTGCAACATTCATAGGATATCCAATTTTAATTCACAGTACCACTTAAATACACAAAATATGTGATTACTTAGCTATTACAGGTGGCATCCAACTAACTGACTGTGGGTGTTCATCCTTCCATCTGACCATAGGCTCAGAGGCATTCATTCTTAGCACTTTGGCCACCCCTGTGCCAAACCATGATATCACCAGGAAACTCTTGCAGTTCTCAAGGATTCTTTCTCTATTCAGCTTCTGCTCGGGTTTTGTTCTCTGCAAACTTTCAGAGATTTCTTTCTATGTTATGGCCCTATGCGAAGTTTATCAGATGCTCACTCGAAATCAATCTCACAGCCTTCTGTTCCTCATCTTTTGGAGAGCTCCACATGTTCTCCTTACCAATTTTTATCATATCTTTTCCCCAGGATGGTTCTCGACCCATCCTGTTCCTTCTGTTAGAAGGGAACTTGGGTCAGCTTGGTATGTCATACCTAGTGGTACTTCGAGCTGACATTCTGCAGTTAGACCATGATCCCATTCATGGAAGTGGTTGATAATTCAGCCACTGGTCCTTTCTTCATTAACTGGTTTCTCTCATTGGGATCCAAAGGATATTTATTATCACCATCAATGGAAATTTGGGGTTATTTGATATAATGAACCCTCTCTTATAGTTTTCACATTGTTTCCTCTAGTGATATCATGGCCAGTACTTTCAAGGCTTCACCACCATAGTCAATTATTGGCAACTCAAACAATAGTACATTTACACTGTCCACATGCCTTATCATGGTAATCCTATTTTATGATTAATTACAAGTTGGGGGAAACATGGGTGTTACAATTCCCTCCCCCTTAAAGGAACATCATACTCGATGTTCTTTCTCAAAAACACCTGTCATTCCTTTCTCATTCAGCTATTTCAGAATTATTGATCCTTCTTCCTCAATCAGGCCCTTTTTTAGACCTTAAATCTTGGTCACCTACTTTCAATAATTCTTGGACAACAAGCACTTTAATCATAGTCTTATGCGAAAACATTGCATAAAATTTCTAGGAAAATTTCATAATCTTAGCACAATAATTATCTGTGCAGTTTGTGGATTTGTATCCACATGGTTGTTTTGTTATCCAGGCTCATTGTTTTTTCCTTGACATACCCATTAGGTGCATGATCCCCATCAATAGTTTACAAGAACTATCAAGGTTTCATCTTCCTTGCAGTCACTCACCCTCCAGGCCCAAGCTTAGGCATCCCCTTCTCTACTATACAATCCCTCGGGTGATCCATCTTGCCTTGCCAAGGTTTTCTCGCATAGGAAGAAATACCCATCATGCGCATGATCCCAATAGTTTACAAGAACTATCATGGTCTCCTCTTCCTTGCAGTCACTCACCCTCCAGGCCCAGGCTCATGCATCCCCTTCTCTGCTATACATTCCCTTGGGCGATCCATCTTGCCTTGCAAAGGTTTTCTCACACAGAAATAATTCTAGAGACTCTATCGAGTCTTACAGTCGAGGTTTCCCTCAAAATATCTCTGCCGAGGCATCCCCCCGGCTTGTGTTACCTCAACACAACATATTCTAGGTGATCATGTCTTACCACGGGGTTCTCATGCCTCAACAAAGCCATTTTTCATGCTTTTACAGCTTGACAACCTTCCAGCTCAGCTAAAGTTAGGGACGAAGGTTACTCTCCTTCTCCCGGTACTGTAATAGATAGGGATGAAGGTTACTCTCCTTCTCCCAGTACCGTAATAGATAGGGACAAATATTACTCTCCTTCTCCCAAGTCAGTCTATATTTCATGCGATCAGATTATACTCTTTCTCATTTCTCCCTCGAACCCGAGAGCTCGATTTCTCGTCTTTGCACTTATTCACAGATCTTTCCCTTTCACCTATATCACAGGTATACAAAAATTCATGAGACATCATAAATTTTTAAATTCAAAATTTTATTGTAAATCTGTCACGTACAGATTTCAAATTCCACATTTTATTTCTGTATTTGTTTCGCACAGGAACCAGATTCATAATTATGGGACTTTCCTTCCCATAGCGGTTTGGTTCAGCAGGAAATTGGTCTTCCTTATGGGCTTACAACGCTGCCATATCCAAGGCCTCTTTGCTTCCTGCATTTTCAACTTCAATCGGCCAAACAAATTGTTAGCTTTTCCATGCACATACATTTTATTGCACCTTTACAACATCATCACAAACAATTTCAGAATCATGCATACTAACAATCAAATTCACTTTATCAAAAAGGAAATACCATTCCTTGCAGTTTGGCTCAGTAGGTAATTGGTCTTCCTTATGGGCTTACAATACCGCCATATCCAAGACCCATTTCCTCTCTGCAATTCATTATTTACATAGCCAAACAAACTGTTAGTCTCTCATGCATCCATGTATATATATCTATATTCAAAACCATGCATACTACCAGTTCATCACATCTATATAGACATAAAAAGGGAATCCCATTCCTTGCCTATGTCTCATTTCAACGTACCAAACCTTTCAAAATGTAATTCAACATTTCAAAGGATTTTAACAAATGTGCCAATTATTCATGGCCACATTCATACCCAATGCACTCTTGCATTGTTTCAAGTTCGTCACTCTTTATGACCGGTTCTTGGCCATGGTGTGTTGGAATTTAACCAACCTTTTCCTCATATGGCTTATTCATTTTCTTTCATTCTTACATCAGGACCATAATGCCTGCTATAGACCGATCACGATCCCAAATCAATACACATGAACTCAAAAGTTTCACATGAATGCATTTAAGCATTCCTTGATTGGTCAATGCATTCATGACATATCAGTTCATGAGTTCTTCCAAGGGTTACAAACAATGTTTACTACCAGAGGTTCATACCTCCATCATTCAGGTTCTCCTTCCTGAATCATACCTTACTTGGGTACCCAAGGCATACAACTGCCTTTCAAAAGTTCATGCATAACACTAAGACAATAAAATATTTCAAAAGGGGTTCTTACCAAATCCCTTTATACCTTATGCCACATAGGCACGGATATATTTATACTGGTTCTTGGCTACTAGCACCCTCTTTCTGATTTTTACCTCATCAACAGTGCTTTATGGGGACTTTTACACCCCTGTCAACAATCTTTTAACCACAACCTTCTCCTGGTCATCCTCTGCTTGAGGTTGTCCATCATTGGCAACTGTCTTCCTCAATAGCTCCAATTCCTTTCTATACATAGCATGCATCATCATAGTCACAATTTCATTAGTTGTAATATTAGACCAAATGCATGTATCATAACATTCGAATTCATAAAACATCTTCAAAATGTCCTAGCATATGTTTATGCACTTCATCACATTATCCTCAAATGTTTCCACAAGTGAAACACAAACAGATTTCGATTGTATCTTCAGCAATACAATCGTTATCACTATGGTGACAAAACCTTTTTACTTTTATTAGCATACCAACTTTCTCATCCAAGAGAAAACATAATACTCAATAAGGAAAGAATTGAGGACTCTCCCTTTCTTCCAACTCTTTCTACACTGCCTGGGAATTTTCAGCCCAGTGGAGTTATCTCTAAGGCATCACTGCCTTTTCTTAATCATGGCTTCAACCAAGCCTATTCAGTTAAACTTACTCATTTATTCATTTAATCATACTCAGGGGGTTTACTTGCCTTTTACCAACTATACCGGTTTCCACATCTACTCTTTTAATCCTACGGATTTGTTAAACAATTTAGGGTTCTTAGGGTGAGGAAAGTGTTCCTCCTTTTCTCCCCCTTTACTTATGCAATCTACTTCTTATTTTGATCTTTCTACTCTTTTCTTAAGCAACCCTGGGTTAGGCTCATCCTAACTCTTAGGAATCATCAACATGCTTTAATAGAAAAATATTTTTCCCATAATGAATCATGAACTTGTGCATCCTGCATGTTACCATTCGGTTATCATAATGGTCAAGATTCATTATTAGTCTTCTATTCATTACATGATGTTTTTCAAAATGTAATCCAAGATTTTGGTATATTCTCAGCAGTCATTAAGGTTGTGACATTATTTTCCTAACAGAGTCTTCACACATATCCTCCACAGGGAACTCCTTCAGCATGCAAATTCCTTGTTGCATATCCATCACTATTTGTAATGGCCTCAGCCGTGAGTTAGCTTCAACAGTTTACCAAATATCACATAAGGAATATAAACATGCATCTTGGTCATGTACCCAAATTATGTATCCATACATATTCTACTTTTGTCAACTTACATCATACATGTGCATCACTTGCACGTTTAATATCATTCATACCTAACTGGTATTAATATCAGGCTTCATATTAGGAAGCTCCACAATGCATTAACCCATGCACTCAAGCATGATTAAACATAGATAAGTATTCATCATGCTAGCTTATTGATTGCACTTTTTCCATGTCATTCACACACATGGACATATTCGGCTTCTGTATCCTTTTCCCAAGGATCTTCCAATCATCCTTATGATCATGTATACACATTCGTGTATAAGTAGGCACATCTTTTGCACCTTTTTACCTCATGCATTCACTTGATAGTTTAACTTCATCATTAGTGTCCTTTAGTTTTATATTTTAGTCACTTACATGACTAATCTCATAGTCATAGTCATATTTCAGTCACTTACCCTGTGGCCATAACCAACCAAGGTCATTTTCCTCTTTATGTGACAACGTCTGGCAAGAAAACCTCCTTGCCTCAACGTCCATAGGGTTTTACCCATCTCACTTTTCTCTGGTCCTGAGGAGTTATATACTCCAATTTAATATAAAGCAATAACTATAACTGCCATGGATCCTACCTGATCCTATCAGATTCCTTTAAGCCCACAAAGGTATTAACCATTATATAATCTACCATCATCAGTGCCTAAAGTTCCAACTTCCCATGCTTAGAAGTAGTGTTACGAACACTAGGTCATCCGTCCTTTGGGCTTCAGCTGCTCGTGACAGAACCCTGCCACCTTCAACTATCCATATTCAAGTCTTATTATAAATGCTAATTAGCATATCCCTACTCCGGTAATAGTAGTTATCACTTTGACAAAGAGCTAAAGAAATTCTTCTGCTGGAATTCAACAAGAATTCCCAAAATAATAGGTTCAATCTGCAGTCCTTCTCCTCAAGGAGTAAATGCAGATAACAATACCTCCTTACGTGACTCGTACATGAGCCCAAGCAGGCCAAGTGTTGTAACCGTGATCTGATACCAATTTGTAACACACCCATGACGAGGCATAAAATTTTTCACTTTTCTTAAAGGACAAATTCCCTATTCATGGTTTCTAATTTGGAAATTTGGGGAACCAATCTAACCTCTCGGTCAATAATCTCTAATTTTGAATCCAAACAACTCTCTGAGACCCTGATGGTCTCGCTCTGTAATTAAACGTAGACCCTTTTGACCTCTGGGTGCAGGTCTAATGGTACCCGCGACCTTCCATTCGTGCTTGGGGAATATCTTAGTTTGGGCGCTAGCCCCTTTTCTGATAAGCCCCTCCTTGAGGTCACCTTGGGCGATAACCTCA
The DNA here is from genome assembly GCA_009831015.1 of Picea engelmannii. Taxonomy (NCBI): domain Eukaryota; kingdom Viridiplantae; phylum Streptophyta; class Pinopsida; order Pinales; family Pinaceae; genus Picea; species Picea engelmannii. Next base: position 284,218 of record ML783805.1, read on the forward strand.
CGCAAACACACAACTACGGGAACGACCAAAGGAATTTTGAAACCAAACTATCTTTTGACCTACAATTCTCCTCGAGCCTCCACGTGTCCTTTCTTCAAAACCACGGTTTGGATTGCGACCCACCCTCAACTTTTTAAAGTTAGCGCATATTTGATCCCCACAATGCTACGGGACTGTCAATCTCACGATATTGATGGTGCCTCTTATCTGACGGCTCAGATCTATCCCTTTCAAAGTTACGGATCATATCTGACTTATTTCAAATCAACGACTGTGATTAGTTTTTGGAATTCCAGACTTTGGAATTATAAAGTCTCAAACTTTCCTTTCTTTTGTACATCAATCTTCCAAAGTTGACGATTTGTGAACACCTGTCCTTCTCAATTAGTGGCTCTGCCTCTAGTTCAGGGGTTTGACCTTTCAATTAGATCAACATTCTTGCAACCCTTTTCTCGATCAACAATCGAAACCGTTGGGTCTCCGGACTTCTGAGATCTCAAATCTCAAACTTCACTTCCCCTCGAAGTAAGCAGATTCCTACCATGTCTCCACCACTTGAATCGAACGGTTGAGGATTGCTTCGGGTCTTTACCAAAAATCTACAGATTTATGCCACCTATCCTCTTGATCTGATGGCTATGAATTACTTCGGGACTTTGTCTGGAATCCACCAATCTATGACATGTCTCTTCTATATTAGGTGATCCAGATTCACCTTGGATGATCCGACGCTTGAGATTTACTTCAAACGATCTGACGATTGAGATTTACTTCGGATGATCAGACGATTGAGATTTACTTCAGCTCTCCAACTCTCCGGACTTCAGGGGTCTCAAATCTCAACTGAAAACTCTCGAAAAGATTTCTCCGGAGTCCACGATCCATTGCCACACGTCCCTCTGGATCTGGCAGTCCAGATTTACTTTAGGTATTTGGGGTTTGGGAATCTCAATTCTCAACTGAAAACCCGGTGCGATTCACTGGGAGCTCGCGATTTATTAATGCATTTCCTCTCTAAATCAACGACCCTTGTCTCCTTCAGGACTTCGGCCTTCAGAGATCTCATATCTCAGTTTTTCTCACTCTCTATTTCTCCTGGAACAGTTTTACCCAGAGTCTGTGATCTAATGACATGTGTCCTCCCATAGATAGACAGTTCCCAGTTGCTTCGATTGTTCAGGCTTTGACGATTTCAAACTCTTCTCCTTCACGTTCTCCCGGATTTCTTCCACCCAGAGTTCACGATCTGTTGCCATGTGTCTCTCTGAATCTAACAGTCAAGAGACCTCAACTCTTTGGCCCTTCAATGCTTTGACTCTTTGGCGCTTTGAATCTTCGGTACTTTGGGAGTTTCAAACTCTTATGCACCCATTTCTCCGGAGTGATTTTAACCGAAACACACGATATCCCAACACGTATCCCCCTGGAAATCAACGACTAGGATTTACTTCAGCTATCTGTCCTCCTCCTTGTCGACAAACCTCCGAAGTGTTGGATCTTACACCACGTATCAACCCTGACGTTAGACGGTTCTGATTGAATTTGGAACTTCAGGACTTCGCAAGTCTACTCTTCTGTGCACTTTCAAAGGGTTAGGCCTCATGCACTTTCCTTGGGATCCAATGACTGTTGGTCCTCACGCTCATATCTGATGGCCCAGATCTGATCTCCTCCTATGCACTCTTCTAATTGTCTGGATGTGGATCCCAATGGTCTAGATCTTTCACAGTGCTTGATCCAATGGTCACTGTTTCTCCTCCTCCTGAGATTTTGCTTTCTTCCCTGACTTGGAAGATTTAAGATGTTTCGAAGTTCTCGACCTTTGATTTACTTCCTGCGAGCCTTGATGTATGGGTCTCGACTTCCACTTCCCTCCCGAGCTTACGAACTTGAAACAAGTTCACCTCTTGGACCTCATATACGCTTCTAAAAGCACTAGTCTCTTTTGAGCTTGGTCCTTAGGGAATTTCGAATTCTCACGTACTCCTTGCGTTAATATTCTCGCGTCGGATCATTTTTACAGCTTAGTTGTGGTGTGGGTGGGATCCTTTGAGGAATAACTTCCTTAGGAAATACTGCCTGAACTTAGTGATTGATTTGACGGTCCATGACCTTCCTCGATCCAACGATCCAGATCACATCACAACTTTGGGTTTCAGAAGTTTAATCTCACCAACGCGCAATTCTCCTATCGTGCGAACTCTGCACTTACAGATCCAATAGTCAAGGTGGGTCCCAATAGATCCTTGGATCTACGGTCTAGATCACATTACGACTTTGGGTTTCGGAGGATCCATCCCCTTCATGATGATTACCAACATTCTTTGATCTTGCGAAGACTGAAGGAGTTGAGGTGTTAATGCCTGCGCTCCTTCTTCTAATCTAGCGGTTGCGACAGACCTTGGATCCTCTCGAAAGGTCTCGTCTATTTTTCTTCCAAACGAAGGGATATTCCCTTTTGATACTTGAATCTTGCTATCCTTTCCGAGCTTCGTTAGTTATGAAGGATTTAAGAGCGTTGTGCTCTTTCTCCTGAACTTAACACTTAGAAGGGTCTTCTGCACAACTCTTGCGCTCCTTCATCAAGTCTAGAACTTAAGTGGTTCTTGGTCTTTGCTTGCCTCGCAGAGAGCCTATGCATATCTGCACTACCTCTCATGAGCTTAACAAACTCTATCCTCCAAGGGACTCAGAATTACTAGGAGGGTCGACATACATACATGAAACTATGCCCATGGTCGACGAACTCGCAATTCGTGGCTCTGGCTTAAGCCACCACAGGACGCAAGCATTTACGAGTATAAAAACATGTCCAATTCATAAAATTTCCTACTTGCCTAATTACACAATCAAGACGACACAAAAGGGGTACAATATAAATCATTAAGAAAACATATCCATCCCTGCAACATTCATAGGATATCCAACTTTAATTCATACTACCACTTAAATACACAAGATATGTGATTACTTATCTATTACAGGTGGTATCCAACTAACTGACTGTGGGTGTTCATCCTTCCACCCGACCATAGGCTCAGAGGCATTTATTCTTAGCACTTTGGCCACCCCCGTGCCAAGCCATGATATCACCAGGGAACTCTTGCAGTTCTCAAGGATTCTTTCTCTATTTTAGCTTCTGCTTGGGTTCTGTTCTCTGCAAACTTTCAAATATTTCTTTCTCTGTTATGGACCTGGGCTAGGTTTATCAGATGCTCACTCGGCATCAAGCTCATAGCCTTTTGTTCCTCATCTACTGGAGAGCTCCGCACGTTCTCCTTATTGATTTTTATTATATCTTTTCCCTAGGATGATTCTCGACTCATCATGTTCCTTCTGTCAGAAGGGAACTCGGGTCAACTTGGTCTGTCATACCCAGTGGTACTTCGAGCTAACATTCTGTAGTCAGACCATGCTCCCATTTATGGGAGTGGTTTATAATTCAACCACTAGTCCTTTCTTCATTAACTGGTTTCTCTCCTTGGGATCCGAAAGAGTTTTATTATCTCCATCAACGGAAATTTGGGGTTATTTGATATAATGAACCCTCTCTTATAGTTTTCACATTCTTTCCTCTAGTGATATCATGGCCAATACTTTCAAGGCTTCACCCCCACAGTCAGGTATTGGCAACTCAAACAATAATACATTTGTACTGTCCACATGCCTTAGCATGGTAAACCTAATGATTAATTACAAGCTAGGGGAAACAGGGGTGTTACAGGGAGTCCATGACATTATCTTATAACTCATTCACATGATGATCCTTGTCCCATCACAATATCCTTTCGAGTCATGAAAGAGTTTCCAATATGTTCTTACTACATGTTTGACATTTGACTCTTCTACTTAGCAGCCAAACACAAAGGTAAAAATGAAGGTAATGATGAGTTTATATGTTGGTTGCATTGGTTATATGATTTTAATTAACATGTTTTATTTCTTTGATTATAGTAGGTAGGGATGAATAAGTTCTCTATTATGAACATTAGTTTAGTTTAGTTTAGATGATTTTCATTTTGTTGCTATTTCCTTTCAAATTTTGATTATATGATTTACTTTCCACTGATTATCGTTATTTCATTTCCTAGATTAGATGCATTTTGTTTTGGTTTATCTTTGTGTAACGAATGTCCTCATTATGACAACCACTCTGATAACAGGTGCAATTTTTTTTTTTTTTTGTTTAAGGTGTGTGCGTGCGTGTAAAAAGGGAACAGACACACTTGAATCTATGTCGCCTCCCGATGACTAACAAGACACAACCACGATGTTCACAACAAGAAGACAAAGGCGCACAACAAGTAGCTGTAAGCAATAAGCAACCCAAGACATAAGGTGCACAACAAGTAACTGCAAACATTAAATGACATACTGGGTTAGGTATCGTACGAACACAGAAGGGAGAATCCATGGTAGTAGATTTTACTATTTCTGCACAGGAAAGTAGGGTGTTCAATCTTAGTTCTCTGCTCCGGAGAGAGAGAAGGTCAGATAGGCTCCTGGCCGACTGCTCAGGCAGAAACTAGTAATCTCCGTCAGGTGTGTCGCAAGAGTGGAAACCATGCCTTTAAAGGGCCCGAGACTCTTGATACGGCACTGGATTCTTTACACAGAATAATCACACACCCAGAATTACATACTAAGGCTACATGGAGGTGTCTACATCCCGCCTGACAAACTGACCAAGCAATAAAATGATTACGACCTCAAACGACACAATTTATAGGAACAACACGTCCTCTAGGAAGGTGCAAGTAAGCAGGACACAGACATTGACCATCCAAGATTAAGACTTAACAATACCTAAGACTCCTTTGGCAATGAGTATAGATCAATCACTTCATTTAATATTCGTTAGTCGACAAGTTACCAAGTCCAACCTTAAAATAAAGTAAGGTTAATTGAATGCAATCCCTAATTACCAAATCTTAATGACTTAAGGTGCTTAGTTTAGGACCTTATATTTATCTGCTATTAATGATAATTAGTTTCATCATCCCTGCCATAAAATATCAACCATTTTTCACTTTTCATTGCAAGGACTAATACCATGACCATCACATTACATCTGATATTTTATTTATTCCAACTACATTAACCTTACCATCAATGATAACAACATTAACCTTAACCATTCCATAACCATTAGGATTAATATTAATCGATTCATTACATAGTCATTACCCTTAATCAATACATAATCATCACCATAATCATTACATAATCCTTACCATAATCATTACAATCATTCCATAATCATTACCATTAATCTTTTCACATTCCATTATATTATTTCGACCATTACTTTAACATTACTACCTTATAAAACCATAATTATCTAACAATAATTACCATAAAACCTCATTACCCTATTTTAACAATAATTGCATAATTACTTCAACCTTACTTTAACAATTATTGCCTTACAATACCATAATTGTTTAACAATTATTACCATTAACCCATATTACCTTAACAATCAAATTTTAACGATCATTACATAATCACTTCAACATTACTTTAACAATGGTTACCTTATAAAACCCATAATTATTCCATTAAAACAAATAAAAACAAGGCAACTGTAAGTAACCACAACTTGTCTCTCACTTTGGCAACAAAATCTCTGGTTGTATCAGAAATTATGCTATTTGGCGATAGCTTGGAACAACTATCTAAAAGGCAGATTAATAAGAAAGTTATGGCAGGCCGCGAGCTGCTTTCAGCACGCCTCCAGGTAGTGGTTGCTAAGAAAATGATGGAAAGGTAGATGGCCCTTTAAAAAAAATAGATTTGTCAGTAATATGACTGGGAAAGGTGGATGGTGTGAATTAAATGAGGTGGATTGCTCAAATCGTTCCCTTCTTCCAGCTGGGCGAACTAAAAGCGACCTTCCCTTTACCGCTAACCTAAGACAATAAAGACAATCTAACTACTAACTGCCCTTCTTCATTTAGCGAAGGAGGACAGTACTGGCATTAATGGTCAGTGATAAAAGCTGGCAGCCAGGGCGTCAGAGAAAATAATGGAGGGTAAAATCGAACGGTAAGAAGGCAGTAAACAGTAATTAGCTGCAAGAGGTGGCCGGGTGAATTAAAACAGGAACTAACTGTTGATGGGGAAAAATCCACTTCACCAGAAATGAATCCTTGCCTCATGATATGCAATCCACAACTGACACAAGTAACTATAATCGTCGTTACTTAATAGACGCAGTTATTGCCATTGAGCATGGTGGTCCAGCCCAGTCTGGAATCGTGTTGTATCCTCAATTGACTGTAAGGAAAACGTGTCTAGAAACGCACTCGTCCAAAATGGAACAGAAACGCACGCATCCAGAACGCATTCGTCCCAAGTGGAAATGCATCCAGAAATGCAATGAGGAGGCCGCCCGGGGTTCTGGTTTAGGCTCAAGAGGAAAGCATTTGTTCTTCCCTTCAATTACGAAAACTTAGACCTAAGCATAACTGGCTGTAACGGTGCGCCCACTAAGTCAAATGCGTTCGCACCAAAATGTGGCATGGCCGTCTCGCCAAGCATGACATTCGCTATAAAAAAAAAGGACAACAATCACAACCCAACCGTAAAGCATAGCTCCAATTCGGTGTGGCGAGTGCTGGGTAAACTCGGGGGTGGGACCACTAATTTGCAGACAACTTTAAGTTCACTCTATTGCTGTATAACCCAGGGTATTACTACGCTTGCTGTCCGGAGTAAGTCGTTGCAGTTACTAATATTAATTTACATTCGAAGGAGTGAAATGACAACGCTGGGTAACACAGGGATTAATCCTGAATAAGGTTTTCAGAAATCGTTGTCCTAACCTAGAGACACAGGTATCAACAATGAGGTTCGCTGGAATAAATATAAATTCACAATAAATTTCTCCAGACAAAGCTGAGGATGCAAGGAAAAGGGAACGCCCAAAAAATCGCCCCGAAAGGTTAAAGAAAATGCAAAGAGGGTAAGACAACAACGCAGAGTTTAGCAACAACCAAGTACGCAGAGAAATTATTCTTTTTACCATCAACGCTGGGATAAACGACCCAATGCAGAAACATTTAACCATTAAATCGCTGAGAACCCCCAACCCAAAACGCAGAGAGATTCCATCTTATCAACGCAGAGAAATTATTCTTTTCCATCTACTATCTAATCTAAACAGTAGAGGTAATCTATATTTCTCACCCTTTACACAATGAAATTTGTCTAAGTATGAAAACCAAATATTTCAACCAGATCCTAAACATAAATCTTTCATTCGTTTATCATTCAACCAGAAAGCGTACCTTTGCCTGAATGCTTGCTCCTGGTGTCATCCGTCGTTCCGTGTCGATCCTGCTTGCCGACCGTCGAGACCTCACCGGTACCTCCCAGCCAATCGCTAGGGGTACTCTGCTTCCCCCTTATCCCCCCGAGCTGCAAAGGGGCCACACACAAACCAGATGATCCATCTAGCTTCCCAGCTTGCCTTGCAAGGCTGAGCTACCACTCTAATCCCAGCTGAGAAAATACCAACTCCTCACAAGCAATCAGTCCAGTCCAAATTTGGCAGCGTAACGTTACGCTAATAGCCGATCCCTTTTTCCCCTCATCCCCCCTTCTTTTAGAGAGTTTTGAGCCCCACATTTATTTTTAAGTTTTAAAGAAAACCCTCCAAAAATTCTCTGTCGTACAAGTGTCATTCATCCCCCACGTTTCTCCAAAATTATTTTCTTTAACTTATTAATTGTCTATGTTTCCTTTATTACTTAGTTTCCCTGTTTTTATTAATCCCTTCTTTTTTTTTAAAACCAAAAAGGTAAATGCGCTAATTAATCTTTTCATTTTATTTTTAAATTCATAACTTTTTATACTCCCGTACGTTAAATAATTTTATTACTTATTAATTGTCTATGTTTCCTTTATTACTTAGTTTCCCTATTTTTATTAATCCCTTCTTTTTTTTTAAAACCAAAAAGGTAAATGCGCTAATCAATCTTTGCATTTTATTTATTTTTATTTAATATCTTTTGTTCTTTCACAAGTTAGGAATTAATTTCTTCTTTGCAAATTTTTAAATCCCTTAGTTTAATTAAATCCTTACTCTCTTCATTTACCCCAAGAATTTTATGAAGACCCAACTATTACCTAAGTGG
>ML783805.1:292512-322481 GCA_009831015.1 Picea engelmannii
GGAATAAGGCCCCTGCCTTATTGCGCGCCCCTTAGAATCATCGTGAGCGACTGTCGCAGTCTGCCCTCACGGCATCGTGGATCCTCTCGAACTAGGTAATCGTTAACCTACAGTTCGAGCCACGGCAGGAGTGCTAGTAGGCTATGGCAGGACTGCTGTCCACGCCTCTCCCTCAACCTCTCTGGAAATCGTGTGTGGCCCCTTTACTCCATATGTGAGTCTGGTCGGCAAGCTATCGTCAGCCTGCATCATCAACAATCATGTCAGAAATGTCAACATCATATCATCAAATCAAATGAAATATCATAGTAAATAAATCAACCCAAAAGAACACTCCCTGACTCAATCCGGAGTCCAAGGGGGTTCCACCAATGCCTCTGCATCCTCAAGGTCAAAAACCCTGCACACTCAATAAAACTGAGTCAAAAGCACCTGTCTACGTCAAGCAGTAAAACATCATGTCATCTATCATAATGCATCATAATCAAGGATAAGTGTTTTAACATCATAAAAGTCTAGATTACTTGCGAGCAAGTGTCCTCAAAGAATAAGTTTTCTCAGTGCGCTAGAGCGGGATGTTACACTTTGCTTTCTAGGAAGGGATAAGACTACATGTCATAATCCCTCTTCTATCATTTGATGTTTTGTATGAGATTGTTTTAGGTTTAAAGGTGAAATATTCTGGGGATCTCACACCCTCTCAAGAAGAGCATGTGTCCCACAATTAGAGCCAATTGTTACCTCTCCAGAATACCCTACATTTTTTATCTGGATACACCATTTTAATCCCAAGGATGCAAGTCAAATATTTGTAGGCTGTGTGGAAGATTGTGTATTATGGACTCTTAGATTTTTTAGTCATCCATGATCAGTGTTTTTGAACTTCATTCTCACTTCCCTTCATCCTTGATAAGAATGTGGGACTTGAGGTGAACCTATTAAGACACATGGTTTCATAGAGCCATATTTTAATTGTAGGGTGATCACACATTATAGGGATTTTTCTCCCATGGTCGTTTGCACCTACGTCATTACCCACCTGGTCATTGTCTTATAGAGTCTATAGGCATCTCTTGACCATGGTGCATTTATCAGTTTCAATTGTCAACATGGTAGTCTAAAAAAAATTCATCATCTCACAGTTTTCGAGGCACTTCATAGATCCCAATGAAAAGAGATATCTTGACGTCGAAAATATAATAGGGACTTAGATTGGCTGTCTTCATGCATACTTGACATGCCACATGGAAATTTTGGAAAAAAAGCATTTTATCAAAAAATATAAGCTCATGAAAGGTATCGTAAGCATACTTATGGGAAACGTAGAAAAATAGGGTCATCCGACAACATGCAAAGTTAAAATCAATAGAAAAGGTAAAGATAATTACATTCTGGAAAAAAACCCATGTGGCCGAATTTTCCAATCCAAGAGTTTGTATGTGGATTTTGCAAACCAAGCTAAAGAGGCAAATGAAAGACATATAAAAGGTTACATTCTAAACAATTAAAAAGAGAAATTATTTTATATTATAAAAATCCACTCCCCTTATCTATTACCATGTCTTATGTTAGGGAAAGAGTTATTCACATTTAAGTAAAAGTTCATAAGAGGAGGGGGGAATTTTAAAAAAGGTATATTATATAATATACCAAGTAATGGTGAAAAAGGAAAAATCGAAGGAGACACATGGTAAACATCATGGGGGATCATATCAAAAGTAATATGGTACATGAATTATGAAAGTGGCCGACCCCTTCTTTGTTTCCCATGAGCCAACTCACAAATACGCTACAAGTGCAAGTCAAAAACACTTTATTAAAGAAAAATTGTGCGCTGGAACGTGGAGGGTCGAAAGTAGCCATGGGAAAGATGAAGCCGCCACAAAAGAAAATCCATTCCACATTATGAGTGAATTTCCATTGAGAAATTCGTTGGGGATAATGGGGGTGCTATGTTTCCATCCATAAGCATTAACTAAATCATGGCTCATGAAATGAAACCAAGTGAATAAAGCCGCTAAGATCGAGTGAGCCATTGAGCATTAATGTGTATGATGGGTTGATTAATTAAATTAATTCCATCAATTGATTAAAGCACATCATTATGAGTTTGCCGTCATTTTGAGCCGTGGGAAAATTATGAGGCCATGGGTCAAAGGCAAGGGAGGGCAGGATCTGAGTCAATTAGGTTAAATAATGTAAAGGACCGTTGGTTAACGGATTACAACTGTTGGACCTCAAGTGGAAAAATCCAACCAATAGTTTCAAGAGTTAACATATCAATCCATTGAGTTTCTATATAGTCATGTGGAGGAATGGAATTAGACTCTTTATCTCTCTTTTTTTTTTGAGGTTTAATGATGCAAACCCATGTGTTGGACCAACTTCCTTGGAAGTAGCTTCAACCCAGATAAGTTATCACTTTGACCAAAGTTGATATGTTGGTTTGGAAACCATTCTTTTAAGGATTTTTCCTGGTAAGCCCGAAGAAGCAATTTATCTGAATAACTAGTATTTGGGGTGATTAGTCTTTCAAATCCAAACCCAATATCTAAGCATCTTCTGAAATTGACTTAATACAAGTTATGGTCGTGATTCATCAAACCAAAAAGTAATATAAAACATAAAAGTTAAAAACTAACCTTCTTCAACCATTTCATTTTAAAAATCCAAAATTTCTTTTTATTTTTTCTTTGAAGAATATAAAAATTAAAAAAAAAAAATCTTATCCTAGCTTTGCACTTGCACTTTGATGTAATACCTTCTAAGCTAGTATATCTATTGGGGGTTTTGTTTTAGAGGACTTCCCCTACCCCAACGTTATTTTACCCTTGGATTTTATGCTTTATTTATTGTATTTTATAAGGGTTTTGTTAAGGAAAGTGTGTAGGTTTGAAATATAAAAGAAAGCTTATACTCATATCAACACTCCTTTCTCTCATTTGAACGGACATTCAAGTAAGTATTGCATCCCTCAAACCATTGATTTATTTCCAGAATTATTTATGAGATTTATATCATTCATATTTCTGGTTAAATAGACAAACTTGTAGCCCAAACAAGTCCCTTGTTGGATGTAATTTATTTTAGGTTTTGACCCTAGGGGGATTTGAACCCCAAATCGACATGAGTAGTTTTCAGTCTGCTAGAAACTAATTTATTTGCATATCCAAGGCTCTATGACATAGGAAAAAAGACATACCTATTGATATATAGTGTTTCTACACTCGTGGGAGGCTTATAAGGGCCATAGTCTTTATTGTTTTTAGTGTTTACATGTCATTTTGTAGATATGATATATTAGGATAAAAATGAAATACTTCATCCCCAACCATTTATCAAGAGTTACAACAAATAATAACTCCCAGAAATTGGTAAGGGTGTTTATTTCATCCATTTATGCTTGTTTATTGTCTTATATATTGTTATTTGGGTTAGTTTAGACTGTTGGTATGAGTTTACTTTTCATTTAATTATCATAGAACAACAAGGGTTATTTAAATAATTAACGCCTACCTTCACCTAGTGTTTTTTCATAGGCATTGGTCTATTGATCCTTGTGGTGAAGTGTTATTTAGGGAAGCCTCCCAGAGTCCATTAGTGTAGGAGTTTGGCTCAAACAGGGAATGAACGAGTGTTGTGGTGAAATTTGGAAACATACCTTTGTGGTACCACCCTAGCAACATGAGGACTTTGATGAGATTCTAGTTTGGTTGGTAACATCCCCCACTTTCTCTCTCTCTCATGCTTCCTCTTTCCTTCCCTCTATCTCTCAATTCCCCTCTCTTAGCCCCTCTCTCTCTTTACATCTATCTCTCTCCATATCTCTCTCTAACTCCCTCTGTAACACCCTTCTTTCCCCATGAATCTAATTATGTTAAGACTTCATGTATTATGATTAATGAAGCATTTAATTATGTTTATGTTAATGAAAACACCAAGCAACTGGATTAGAAGTAAGCCATGAGTACTGGCCATGATACCATGGGTGGGACTAGTGAGGTGGGGATGGGATGTTCAATGAAGAAATTAGGAAGATTGCAAACATTCCAGCTCACATATACATAATTTAATGAATGAATTTACCAACGTACTTGAATTTTATTGACCCATAGAACCTGTTTGTAGTGATCAAGTTGATTGGTTGAGTACTTATAACTGTTGGCTAATTTGGTACCTGGAAGAGTGAAGGGTCGAATGAGACATTATCCAGAAGGATGCACTATATTTTCCCCTTTGATTTAGTTTCGTGACACTATTGGATTTCTTATGAAAAAAGTCATTGGGGATACCTAGGAGGAAGAGAACATTACAATAGTGAAGAAGGAATGAGGAAGAATAGGGAAAAGGTAGAGAAGAATGAAAAAAATGCATAGATGAGAACATAACAACACATAGACGCAAAGAAAATAGAGAGCACATTGATGCACACCAAACCCACAAAAAATAACATGGAGCCAATACTCATAGAGACAAGTCACAGGCTCACAAAAATATGGTGCAAAAGAGAAGACGAGCTCACGCACATGACTCTAAGTAGTAGAGAAGATATGGGAAGTTTTTTTGAAGAAAATAGAAAGATTTCCTAGGAGTTGAATGGTTACCCTGGAGAAAAGAACACCCGTATCTATACTAGAGGAATAGAAGAACGTGAATTGGTACTTACTGGAAATAAAATAACACTGGTAAGGGGAGGTCACCAAGGGACTATGTAGCAGAGAAGGGACTCTCTGTTGGATTACTAAGAGGGGGGGGTGAATCAATAATAAAGCAATTTAATCATTTTTCACCATAAAATGCAAGTGTTATATCAATGTAACATTATCATCCAATAGTTGCAGAGTAAATAAACAATGAACAAATGAACAATCACACACATACATAGTACACCAATGTTTTACGTGGAAACACAAAGTGGGAGAAAACCACATAATTCTTTTTCTTATATGTCTTTAAGAATTACATTCATTGGAAGCACCAAATTCCTTTGTTTTCCAGCTGCAACTGGAAGGAGGCCCCAACCCCCTAATTTCTTAGTCTACAACCTGAGGGAAGCCCCAACTCCCCAATTCTCTGGCTACAACTAGAAGGAGGCTACAACCCCCTATGTTCTCTGGCTACAACCAAAAGGTGGCTACAACCACTTGTCCTTGCCCCATCCAACTGCCCTGGCATAGAAGTAGAATGATGGAACCACTTTCACACTGTCATTGTGAGATATATTGATGTAAACATGTACCAATCAACCTGTAACAACCTATACAAATAATTTGTGCCAACATGTACTATACATCAACCTATACCTCAACCTGTAATCAACATGTCCATACACAAGTGCATCAACCATGCACCAACCTGTACCATAAACAAGTGCATCAACCATGCATCAACTTGTACCACAACTTGTACCATCAATGCGTGCATCTACCATGCACCAAATATGTACCAATCATGTATCAAATACACATAAACTATGACTCATCAAGATGTACCAACATCATCAACTATACAACTCATGTATATGCCAACTCATCAACTACTTGTCTCAACCATGTACCCAACATGTACCTCAACCATATACCAAATACATATACCCATATAACCATCAAAAGTTCTCTAGCAATACATCACACTATCCACAACCAAATACCATAAACCATTACATCAAACCATGTACCGCAACCTCACTGTTATACAACCTCTATCTATAACATACCTCAACGGAAAGCCCTCATCAATTTCATCATACAAATCTGATTTGTAACTTTGTAATAGACCTGGTGTATATGATCACATACCTGAAAACCTTCCTTAACTTTAACAACAAGAGACTAGCATTTTATCAAACTTTACTTTACTCTCACATGACTAATTTTGGATTAGTCAACAACCCTAACTTGCAATAATTATAACTATGTACCTGTAATGAATAAATATATGAAAATGACACACAATGTTCTTCAGTGTATTTTATGCAATTCCTCTAGATTTCACTACTTGGAACCTCTCAGAAAATGAGTTATAGCAAAAATGGCACACCTTGTTGAATTTTGGCTTACTCTAGAGAGCGAACTTGTAGAGCGTGTGCCACATAGAATATTTGTTATATGGATCTGAAAATTGTACATAGAATACTACAGACTGTAATCTAACTAATACATTTGGTCTTACTGAATTTGGATCTGTTATGAAAAAATTATGACGTTTACCTGAAACACATGTTTTAGACTAGTTTCATGACTAGCCACAAACCCTATTTTCCACGGTGTGTAACTCCAAAAATACAACGAACCACAAGAAATTATTTCTATCACAACTACTTGGATATGTTTCCTCAACGAACTCTCAATTTCACGGTCTGAATCATTCTAGAAAAAAAGTTATTGCGAAAATGGTGAGATGACCTGTAAATAACATACATTAGAAAACATCATCAAAATAATTTATCCTTCCTTGAATTTCGACCTTCTTTACTTCATCTTCCCTCTGAAATTTGGCTTAGATATCCTTTGGTTACCTCAGTCACTTGTAGATATTCAATATGCTCAAGTGTGATTCAAATGAGAGAGCCTTGCCTCTTATTTATACTTTCATGTAGCTTTCTCAAGGGGTTACCTTTTAACCATCTTACCCCACTTTCCTTACTTTAGGGTTAACCAACTTCTAACCACTTGTCCAATTAGTAATTTATCCATTAAATTTATTATTTAAATAATTTATTTTGTATCCACTTTGACTTATAATACACTCATCACTTCACTTTACCTCAAGGGGTTACCTTCTAACCATCTTAAACCACTTTCCTTATTTTAGGGCTAACCCACTTCTAACCACTTGTCAACTTAATAATTTCTCCATTAACTTTATTATTTAAATAATTTCTTTTGTATTAAATTTGACTTACAATACACTCATCACTTCACTTTATTATTTACCTTCTAAAATCTCTTAAATCACTTTGACTACTTTGACATTTTGGGGCTTCTAGATGACTCATGAGGGTTCTCCAACTTCACATGGCCATAACTCTCTAACTGTGAGGAGTTATGTGACGTTCCACATACCAATGGAAATGGTATGACATGTACTATCCATTTAGAATATTCTTATCTGCAAATATATTACAACTCATACCATTATCCATCAAACAAACTTGGGTCCATTATCCAAACCTTTCTCCAACTTCACATGGCCATAACTCTCTAACCATGAGGAGTTATGTGACGTTCCACATACCAACAGAAATGGAATGACATGTACTATCCATATGGAATATTATTACCTGCAAATATATCAAAACTTATACAATTATCTATCAAAAAAACTTGGGTCCATTACCCAAACCATTGTGCTACTGAAATTCACTATCAGACTTTCTTCAAGGGTTGACATCAATGAAAACTAACCCAATTAATCAACAATATCCCCCTTTGGCATTGATGACAACAATTTGATGCAATACCGAAGTCATGTCACTCATGCTCCCCTTTACCTTTACCTTTGCATCTGATAAATCTCTCCCCCTTTGTCATCAATGGAAAAGGAATCTTTCCATCCGGGGTTGCTCCCCCTAATTGAACTGTCCTTGGGGATACTCCCCATGACTAAACTCTTCCTGAAACTGATCTTCCAACCTGAACTGTCCTCTTTATGGTGCTTCCTCATGTAAATCTAATACATATAAGATAAGCATTAAAAAACATTCATTTTGGAGTAGAAATTACTTCAAGTCTCTAGCATAGATACTCAAAGGTTTCCCGTTGAAGTGGTTTTGTAAAGATGTCTGCCACTTTTTCTTTTGTGCCCACATATTCAACTCTGATTTTCTTCTCTATAACCTGTTCCCATAGAAAGTGATACTTTATTGGAATGTGCTTTGTCTTGGAGTGCATCACCGGGTTCTTTGATATATTGATGGCGCTTGTATTATCACAATATATTGGAATGGGATCATCATACTCAACCTGTATATATGTCATAGTTTGTTTCATCCATAGAACGTGTGTACAACATGTTGCTACTGCAATATACTCTGCCTCAGCTGTAGATAAGGATACTAATGATTGTTTCTTTCTTAACCATGGTACTAAACACTCACCCAAGTGGAACGTTGCTCCACTGGTGCTTCGTCGGTCATCAATGCAACCTGCCCAATCCACATCTGTGTAGACAATAAGTGATAGATCCTTTCCTTTTGGATACCATAATCCAAACTCTTATGTTCCTTTGAGATATTTGAAAATCCTCTTCACTGCTAATACATGTGATTCCTTTGGTGCTGATTGAAATCATGCCACCTGTCCAACTGCCTACATTACATCTGGTCTGGATGTTGTAACATTTAGTAAGATACCAATCAATGACCTGTATTACCTCTGGTCTGTAGACTTTGAATCATCATCTTTCCTCAACTTGCAACTGGTTTGCATAGGAGTGGTAACTGGTTTGCAATCTTCCATTCTGAACCTCTTTAACATTTCTCTGATATACTTAGTTTGAGAAATAAAAATTCCTTGGTTGCTTTGACATATCTGAAGACCCGGAAAGAAGGATAGTTCTATGAGTAATGAGATTTCAAATTCATTCTGCATATCCTTTGCAAATTTCTGGCTTAACCTATCATTAGTACTTCAAAAAACAATATCATCAACATAAATTTCAATTAATAAAATACTACCTTGAGCTACCTTGATGTAGAGGTTGTTGTCTGTGCTTCCTTTCTATTGTTCGTAGGGAGTTTTGTCATTGTTGTTTCTGAGCATTACTCTGTTTTGAATGTGAACTGTTGTATGCACTGCATGTGCCCAAAAAATATTTGTCAATTTGGAATCCATTAGCATTATTCGAGCCATTTCCAATGTAATTATCATCCATTATGATAATGTTCCTTTGTCTTTGAACCACTCTATGAATCCATGCTCTCGTCCACTGTCATATATCTATCCAAACCTACTAAGTGTTCTTACAAATCCATCTCTGTCCATACTTTCCAAGACTCTACTTGTACAACTGTCTATAATGATGACCCATTTATCACTATACTATCATGAAGTCTTGATTAATCTATCAAACCGTACTTTTGCTAACTGACTTTTTTTAATCTATCTTCTCAAACTCTGCAAGTTGCTCGAATGATGGTTCTTTGGTCTGTCACAGGTATCACATAGACTCCCCCTGTGTAATATTCATATTACTTGGGATTCTCTAAGCCGGATGACTCAGAACAATTCTTGCTCTAATGTGTATTCATCATTATCTTCATTGGTAGATTTATCATCATCTTCATTGGTAGATTCATTATCTCTCTGAGCTATGACTTATTTCTTTCTATCTGTGGATTCATATTTCATTATAATGCCCGAAAATACAATCTTTTGAACCTGTTCCTTATTTACCTGTCCTTCCTTTCTTTCAGTTATTTTCTAAACCTTTATGTATCTGACATCTTTCTTTTTCTCTGTATAATTTTCTTCATCTCATTTTATTGCCAATCTTGCGATCTTTGGTACTTGGTCTTTGTTCACCTGTTCTTCCTATTTTCTTATCCATACTTTCTTATATCTGATATCAATGTTATCTTTCATGGAAGTATTGATCATGTGTCTACAATCACTGGTTATGTGTCCATAGTTATGACATTTGTAACACTCAATGTTACGTGCGGCCACATAGGCACTTCTTGCTTGAACATTTCTTTTATAATTCCTACAATCTGCAATCTTATGTCCAAAATTAGTATAATAAAAATAATGACCATAAAATAAATTTGCATACCTGGGAGTGAATGATCTTCTTTGTGGTGTAGTCCTTCTAAATTTTCTCCTTGAATGATCATGATCATGATTGAAGCTTCTTTGTGGCTTGAACACAAATGGTCTTATTGAAGATGTATCTTCAATAGTTTTCTTAGATTCTGGCTGACCATGATTCCTTCCTTTGAGTACTTCTGCATAACTCTTTCTATTTTCTTCATTCTTCTTTTCTAGCAATCTAGAGTGCTTTTGTTCATTCTTTGTAACTGATGTGGATGTTTATGTCTCTTCAATGTTCTTTTTGAGCTTGATGATTTTACTTCTCAATGTGACAATTTCTTCTTCAAGCTTCTCAACCTTTTCTTATTTCTTTAATATCTAAGACTTCATGACTTCTTTTGTTCTCTTCGCTTCTTGAAGATGAATTTTTAATGTGATCATTTATTCTTCAAGCACTTTCTCTTCGTGACCAAACTATGACTCAAGCAGGTTTAGATCACTATTTATTTCCTTAAGATGATTTGTCAACATCTTCTCTCTCATTTCTGCTTCTTCCTTCTGTGCTTCTATGTTGGCTTCCAAACACTGCTTTTGATATTCAAGATTTTCTTCGATCTTTCTAGCTTCATCTAGTTGAGTTCTTAAGTTCTCAATGACCTGTTGGGCTTGTTAAAAAATGTGAACACTTTCTTTTTGTTTCATCAATTATTTCTTGAGTGACTTGTTTTCTTCTCTTAGTTCATCTAAAACACTAATCAATTCTGCCTCATAATTGTCTTCTTTACAATTTGTTTTTCCGTCTCATTTCCTTCATGGCATTCTATTTCAAGATGTCCACGTTTTTCACAATTAAAGCAAAACAACATACCTATGTCGATTATGTACTCTTCATCTTCCGAATTTGTTTGACATGGTGAACATATTTCTTCTTGATCTATACCTGCATATACTTTGGCATTTTCTGAATCTACGACGGGTGAAGAATACATGTCATGTAACTTATCCCAAATTTCTTTGGCTAATGAATATTTACTAAGATTTTCTCTTATCGGATTAGGTAATCCTTCCCAGATGAAATCGATTGCTATTTTGTTATTATTCTTCAATTCCTTCTTGGATGCAATCTTTTCCCTTTTTGAACTATCATATCCTGTAACGACTGATAGTCAAATATAATACCCTTGTGCCTGTAAAAATACTTTCATCCTTCTACTCCATAAGTCAGACTTTAAACCATTCTGACCATTAAACAGTGGTACTCCATTCTCATAATAATCCATGATCTCCTTCCAGTGGTTAAACTGTTTCATGAAGGAATCGACTCTGATACTAATTGTTGGATTACTAAGAGGGGGGGTGAATAAGTAATAGAGAAATTTAATCATTTTTCACCATAAAATGAAAGTGTTATATCAATGTAGCATTATCATCCAATAGTTTCAGAGTAAATAAACAACAAACAAATGAGAAATCACACACATACACAATACACCGGTGTTTTACGTGGAAACCCAAAGTGGGAGAAAAACCACATAATGTTTTTTCTTATATGTCTTTAAGAATTACATTCATTGAAAGCACCAACTTCCTTTGTTTTCCAGCTGCAACTGGAAGGAGGCTCCAAAACCCTAGTTTCTCAGGCTACAACCTGAGGGAAGCTCCAACTCCCCAATTCTCTGGCTACAACCAAAAGGAGGCTACAACCCCCTATGTTCTCCGGCTACAACCACCTGTCCTTGCCCTGATGTAGAAGTAAAATGATGGAACCACTGTCACACTATCACTGTGAGATATATTGATGTAAACCTGTACCAATAAACCTGTAACAACCTGTACTAATAACATGTGCCAACATGTACCATACATCAACCTATAATCAACCTGTACCATAAACAAGTGCATAACCCATGCACCAACCTGTAATCAACCTATACCATAAACAAGTGCATCAACCATGCACCAACCTATACCACAACATGTACCATCAATTAGTGCCTCACCCTTATAAGTAGTCCCCTAATCCTTATGTGAGAGATGTCCAACTCAAGAAATTTTGTGCTTAGGTCACAATGAAGAGGAAATATATGCATATTGCAAGGATACAACGAAGATGAAGTAATAAACCATCCATGGGTCATAGCATAGGTACAAAGACTCGATAAGGTACTGAAAAATCACATAACCCAAAAATAACACAAAACTAGTACCCATCTTGGAAGAAAATAAAAGAGGGTCAATTTCCCATTATGAAACAACATTCAAGGATTCATCAAAAAGATAAATATTTTCTGATTCTAGGAAGAGTTACCCATTTCCCTAAAAATATGGAGCGCCATTCTCCATATAATTCGAGGACCATCTTCTTCAGGGCACAATTAAACATAGAAACAATTAGGAAGATGAAAATCAAATGGATTGAGATGAAATTTAAATACCCTCTGTTGCTCCACCATATACCTATAGGAGATATGGATGGGAAAAAATAAATAAGGAAATAGAAGGAATAAGAGCAATCAAAGGAAGAAGTTTGAGTAAGGAAAAATCACTTTTTGAGGTATTTTTTTTGTTGCACAGAGACGTGCAAACCCTTCAACTAGGGAGTAATGACGGGCCTTTGTTATGTGTCTTATTTATCCCATATTGTTTAAACCTAATGACCAAGGAATGGAAATGGATATCCATTAAGAGAATCCAAAATGATGAATCTCCCTCTTCTTCTCATGTATAGATAAGATAAACTTGATAGAGGAAAATGATTTTTTCTTTTGCAAATTTGTAAACTCTTTTAGAAAATCAATGAATGAGAAGCCATTACTGGCCAAGCTACTTTGGAGACTAACTTTAGTTCTAAATATTTTGGTGTGTATAAATTATTCTACTATTTTACTAAGTTTTAGAATGGTGTAATCATATGCCTTTTCAATGTAGACTTTTCTCATGTATGAGCAATCTATCTTTTTTTGTTTATCTCGCAATTTTTTTTGTTTATAATATATAGGCAGGTATTTTAATCAATTGTTATTTTTATAATTTTATCATTTTCATCTATTCATAGTACACGTATTTACCTAAACCACTCATTTGAACAAATAAACGTTATTTCTCAACCCTCAATCACAAATTTGAAACATGGATAGAGGTTAATTTGATTGCAAAAATATAGTTCTTGTGGATGGATTAATTTTTGGGAGGAGGAGAAGGAGCACTATCCCTTTCTCATAGTTTTTTAATTAGAGTGATAAGGAGAAGGAGTATTGGCCCTTTCTCACACTTTTGTCATTTGAGTGAGGAGAAGATGGAGCAAAACATTTTTCTCACACTTTTGTAATTTGAGTGAGGATGATAAAGAGCATTGGCCCTTTCTCACACTTTATTAATATTTGGGACAAAGATAAGGAGCATAAGCCCTTTCTCGTGCTTGTTAATTTTTTCATGTTATGGGTGATGACCTTGTTACAAACTCTTATTTAATGTTACCAAAAAAAATGTTGGAAACAAATATATCAGTTATTGGAAACCAACATCGCATGTATTGGAAACCAACATCTTAACTATTGGAAAATAACATATCAACTATTGAAAACCAATAAGTTAAGCATTGGAAACTGATATTGATAATAAATTAGTATAAGTTTAATGAAATGGGGGTTAACAAACTAAACAGTTCCGAAAGAAACCTATTCCATGGAAGCTACAATTAAACCTTAGATTGACATAGACAAATGGAATTTTTATTTCAATAAATTATAAGTGGCCCCTATCAACACTAAATATGTTATTAATGAAATCCCCTTCCTCCCCCGCACACTCAAATCAAATTGTTCCCTTCATATAGCATTAAAGAAGGGATACATAAACTTACAAAATGAAAGGTTAAAGACAAAGAAGGAAATCAAGTTGAAATTATTAAGATTGATAGCTCCATCTTTATCTCTCAAATCCAAATTGTTTTGAATACTTTGTTGAAACAATGATTTCCTAAACAATGGATGGAAAGTTCCATCATACCTATCTATAAAGTTGGGGACAAAAACTATTAAGATTTCCCTTTTATTAGCCAAGTTCTTTGGAACCATGTTAGAAAAGCGAATTAGTAGTTGGCTAGATAAAAATAAGATTAGAGATAAAGGGCAAGTTGGGTTCAATGGAAAGAACTAGACAATTGATGACATTCTTTCTTTTGGGATTATAGGTAAAAATTGTTGTAACATAAAATAATTTTGTTTTTCTTTCTTTATCGATTTTAGAAAATCCGTCGACACTATCCTTATGGGAAATATTTCAAATCTTACGAAGACCTAGGAATTCCATTTTAGCTTAGGTTTTTTTATTTATAGAGTTTATGAGAAAGTCATTTCCAAGCTTAAACCTAGTCCAACTTGGTCTCATGAAATTAATTGCATTATTGAAGTTAAGCATGGTTGTTCTGTATACCCTACCCTTTTTGGAATTTATATTGATCATTTGGAAAAATAATTAGAAGAGGTTGGGTGTACAAGCACCAACCTTCACTACTACACCATTATTTTTCTTTTATATTTGGCCAAACATCTTGTAGACCTTGAAAAGAAATTGAGTGATCTTCAATAATTTTGCAATAGGTTTAGTTTGATGATAAAAGTTGATAAAAACAAAATTGTGATCATAAAATAAAAAATGTCAATCAATTTTGAAATTTCCTTCAATAACCAACCTTTAGAGACAACGAAATGCTATGGATATTTAGCTGTTCAACTCAATCATAAGCTTACTTGTAATATTAGTATTGAGAAAAGAATATTTGTTGGATGGAAGGCATATTATGGCCTAAAAATTCACTTTAAAGATGAAACTTTGGCATTGGGATAAAATAAATCACTTTTCTCTAGCCTTGTAATGCTTGTGGTTTTCTATGACTGTGAGGGTTGGGGTGGAAGCATATCCTTAGAAACTTTGAATAGAATTGAGAAAATCCAAAAATAGTGCATTACTTACAACTTGAAAATGAAAAACAATACTCCCTACTCCATTCTCCTCATGAAAGCTTGTATGTTGTGGGCCATTAATTGCAAATCCATAAAATGCTATATTCTATACAAGCACAAGCTAAAAAAAACTTGACCAAAACAAACTTCCTATCATTTCCTTTTAATTGCGCTTGAACATATTCAGTGAAAAAGATTGGAAAAATGACTTTGATAAATGGTTAAAATTTGTGACATACAATATGATATAACCCTCTAATCCTCTCTTATGACAAAAGCCTGAAATTGAAAATTAAGATTAAAGTCTCTAAACATACAAAAGAAAAAATAAAACAATGTTATTATAAAAACATCATCAATCGTTTTATAATCCTTCATGCCATAATAAGGTTGCAAGCCTCAAGAAAAAATGACTATTGCTAACCTAAGAACTAATGTTTTGCATAGTTAAACCATCGAATGGATAAAACTATTTAGGAGAAAAATAAAACTCTCATCTCTGAAACTTAAAAGGAGATTGAAGATGAAACTCATTTCCTTCTAATATCCTCTTTATACAACGATATTAAATGTTCTTAAAGTTCATTTTCAATATCAATTCTATTCATGGAATCCTAAACCAATATAACTAAACTAAGCTCAAAGACTATATTGTGAATCTAATTTGTATTTGGTACAATTCTAATTTGTATGTGGAATTAAAGTTAAGTTCATTTTTGTAGTTATTTTCCATTCACATTAATTAGTTGATATTTCACATTAAAACTCACAGTTCATTTAGTTAGTGTCCAATTAGATTTGACACTATGTAGATCGAGGTATATTCTATGTACTAACCGATTCCCCCAACCAATCCATACCATTTTTTTAATATTAACATTGTATTTAATTATTGTTAATAGTTAGTTTTATTCACATCTAATTAACACCATGAATGTTTTGTTGTTGAGGCAATGATGTAAAACATCATTAAGGAAATTGTTTGAAAGTGTATTTATGTTTTAACAAGACGATTTGCAGAGCAACAAGTCCTTGCCTTTGGGGGGGGCTGTTTCCATTGATTGAGTGCTTGACCGTTACAAAGTGGAAGGATTAGAAGTTACATTGTAGAGAAAACTCTAGCTAGTAGAAAAGTATGAGAGAGAGCATAGAGCTGCAAAGTAAGAGTAGAATTGCATTCCCATGTTAAGTGTGTTATGATGGTAGGATGTGTCAAAATTTCACTACCAGTTTATATTGAACCAATTTATGATGTTGATCACCAATTTAGTTTTCATTTATGATCTAGTGAAAGGCACAAATACATCACTTTGTATGCCAACATTGCTTCTTCCAAGCCGACAACTAGATTGAGAGACATAGCAAATTCGATAGCTTGTCCTATATCATGCTCTAGCCACCCACCGTACAGATCTGGTTCCATCATATAAAGATTGAGAAGTAGACCTATCTAATTGACCCAAGTGTACTTGTTGAACCAATTGATTGAGTTTACTTAGTAGTTGGAATTGCATCTGTTGATCCATAAGCATCTAAGTAATCAACAAAGTAAGCATATAAGCCAGGAGAAAGAGCATATCTAGTTCAAATTTGAGTAGTAGATACAAGTCTCTAGGGTGAAAGTAATTCATAACCCATTGGCCTATCATCAAATGTATCACTATAAGCATAGGAAATGTAAGGGGATGTAAAGATACTTATTGTTGCACCTGTGAAGATTTTTTCTCTTTTTCCTGTCATTTAGTTAAATATGGGTAAGCTCATTTAATTACGTGAAGTGTCTTGACTTGTACATAATATATTCACGTGACCACCCATAACTGGACATTATTTAGATCTTTATGCCCCGTTCCCTTTAATTTGCATACTTAAGGATTTCTCTAGGGCATTATATAATTTTTATAACAATAGTGTAACTTGCATCAGTTTATTGTAGTTTATTGTGTTTAAGCAACACCTGTTGATTGAGTGGAAGCATATGAGATATCATTTAACCCAAACACCCCTTCTAAAACTAGTAAATGATCCATAAACATCTAATATAGTTAGAGATCCATAGAATAGGTAGCAGGACCAGTGAAGTTTGACTAATCGATTCATCAATTGCGGTTGAGCTAGTTCCAACACCAATTCCAATAGCATCATTAGCACCAAAGAAAGCATATAAGCCATCGATAGCAGAGGAAGTGAAACAATTATGTATATAGTTACGGGAAATATAGTGCTTTACTTTCATACAAATCCAGTCCCCCATAACTCATTGTTCTTATTGACCCAACAATAGATTGAATTGAAGATTGATATAAGGTGGTTATTCGAAACGATGGACGACAAGTGCTTTCTAGAATGCATCATAGTATAGTAATTTGCATGCAAACCACTCCTCCTAGTTAAGAGAGCAACATAAATGAAAATGGATCAATCTATTTAGTCCCTGTAGCAAATGATTCTAGTTGTACTAAACTTGATGATTTATGATAGGGAATTTCTAAAGACTAATAGGTCAAGTGCCAGCTTTGCAAAAACCAATTTCTAGGGGTTCATAATTCAAATATAAGATCGAATATAAGACATGAAATAAATATGTCAATTCAAATAAATTGCATTCTGTTTAGAGTAAAGCTTCTTTTTCAGGATCTATGGAATGATGTATGAATAATATTTGATACTGCTAATTTTTTCACTTTGGATAATCTTTGAACAATTTCGATAATATTTGGATAATCTTTGATTAATTTGGTAATCTTTTCACTTTGGAGAAATTATAATTTTTATTTATAAAAAAGGATTTGTTGATAAAATGCTCGAGTATCTCACTATTGAAATATAAATGGTAAACTTCAAATAAAACAAGATGTGTCATAACTTGAAATAAACTTATAGTTTTATTTTTATAAAATTAAATAATTATCTAGGGAAGACACGTCATGCATGTGTCTTAGTTTGATATTTAACAAGTATCTATACACAATATTGGATGTAGACATTTGTTGAGGTATTGAAAGCAATACCACCTGGTTTGTTTAGCTATTGAAAATAATACCGCTAGAACATAAAGATTTAGTGCGACCAAGAATAAGCAACATCCAGAAAGCATGTAGCCACTCACACCATAGTTTTTTAATAGTGTAAAGATTCATAGTCAGAGTACAAAAACTTGAAGTCCAATTACTATAGCTATGAAGGGTGATGTAAGCAATTTTTTTTTAAGGGTTACATCACATTTCCCATCCTTTCAGCCCAAGAAATAAATCTATCCAATCCAGGAATAAAGCCAGGAGTAAATAAGGTTAGATGGCATGATAAATTCACCTGAAGGATCTGGGACTCTATCCATGGGATCTGCTCCTAAATTCAACCAATTAAGAGTCCTAAATCCCATCCAACCACGACTAAACAAGGAAGGACATGCTTTCCCATTGTGGAAAGAGATCTTTACTTCATAAATAAGCTCTCAAATGCATCTAAACTAGGCTTACTTTGTTGAAAAGCTTAGAATCCGTAGAGTGGTTCACCGAGAATGTTTTTGATTCAAATCAAGGGGAGGTGGCTGGGAAGAATAATGTCTATAAACTTAACAAGTTTTGGAAAAACCTGAAACAAATTCAATGCAAATTATGTCAAAGCTTAGGGTTTGGAATGGAGAAAATGAGGAATTGTGATACCTAATGAAAGGAAACACTTGGATAGAGGTTGGAGACACCAACTGTAAATTCCCCAGCCACCAATAGGCCGGGCATCGTCATAGAGTAAACATCTTTCTTCTCTAAATCCAATTTGTAACATTCCCGACCACCCAGGTCGGGCCATGCTACTCCAGATAACACTCATGCTCGAATATATATATATAGTGCAATTTTCAACCAGACATAATTTTTTTTTCATACAATAAAACATACAAATTTATGGATGATTTACATTCTGCTATCACACAACATAATGTAGAAATAATAGTAAAATAATTCATAAAAGTATTCATAGGAAAAACCCATAAATACAACAACATATACAGGCAATACTCATCATCATAGCATGTACACATACACAACATGTAAATGAATAGAGGATTGGTACTTATATTTTAATTAAAGTACACCAACTGCGTGCATACCTTCCACGAACCTCCTAGCCTTAAACCACGCTGCTCATCACTCTCAGCAGTGGGTCACCCATGAGCTGGGACTAAACTCCACCAGGAAAGGGATTCCTAGGTTAGGCAAGGACAAGAAGAAGTTGCAAAGTACAACAAGAAGGATTTACTCCAATGAGCCACTTACACCCACAACTCACAGAATCTCATTCCCCACATGCTTGTCCCACCCCAATAGTGTACACATTCACTGTCACATAGTCCATCGGATGCTACACCTCCCTTTCCTTGGGCTTCAACAACAGGCCAGATCAAGAATTCTCAAAGCTTTGTGGCTGCTACTAGACTCCCTCCAGGAGAACTCGCTTCCTCAGGACACTCTCTCACCTAGAGAGAGTTGCTCATAGGATTGACAACCTGCTTCTTCTATCCATGGGCCTGACAACCAACTTCTTCACTCCTGCTTCTCAACACATGGGCATGGTGATGGAAACAACAAAAACTGGGCGTGGGAAATAGTATTGATAGGACAAAATGCATGCAACCCCCAGGGTACAAGTGCAGCGGGTATCAATTCGGCTTGTTGCAGAAGTTCAGAGTGTTTCAAGAATTCCACAATGGTGTTCCAGGGTTACTGTGTGCTTGCTGGGTGCACTGGTCGATCGGGGTAACAGACGGCCAACCTAGTTCGAATGGTGAGAATCCTCAGAGAATGGTCAGCATGGTGAGAATGTCCGAACCATGAGAATGGTGAGAAATCCCCCCCATAAATCGACATGCATTTTGGATGACACTTGGCTCTCCAGGAGCACGTTCCCCACCCACTTGGAACTTGTTCCTCTTCCTAAAGGAACTTAGGATAAATTAATATCCTCTTTACAAATTTTAGAATAATAATATATTTTTCTATTTGGCTCTTAATATTAGCCCTTTTTCCTCAATATCTTAGCCTCCTACCTTGCCTGACCTAGTGGAGTTCAGTCCCCCATAACACTTTCTTTGTGGTCGGTCTACATGAAACGATGCTATTATATTAATAATATGAATATTTACATGTACAAAACATGCTCCTGGCATTTAACATCTAGGCTCCCGGCCTAATCAACACATAAGTCTACTAGCTTATAAATACTTGTCTCACTAGCCTATAAACATCGTTACATTCATAATTACAACTGGGGCTTGGCCTTGGGATATTACAATCCCCTCCCCTTATTTTTTGCACTTTCCTCAGTGAAACTTAGTTACACAACATCAACAAGATTTTCAAAATCTTCAAAAAGATGCGAGTATTATGCCTGCATAACATCTTTGTGCTTCCATGTTGCATCCCCAGGACCGTACCAGGTCCACTGGACCTTTACAAGACTTATGGCTCTATTCCAGAGATGCTTGTCCTTCCGGTCTAGTATGTGCACCAGGTGCACCTGTAAAGCGCCTTCTTGTTCCACCTGAATCACATTCCAATCAATCACATGATTAGCATCAGGGATATATTTCTTGAGCAAGGAGACATAAAATACATTATGAATAGTCATGCATGCAGGAAATGCCAACATATAAGCTACTGGTCCAATCCTTTCTAGGATTTCAAATGGCCCACAATATCTGGCTTCCAACTTGGAACTGTTTCCCAACTTCAAGGAACTTATGTTGGATTTCACCTTTAAGAAAACATGATCACCCACTTTAAATTACTTATGGGTTATGCCTTTGTTAGAATAGATTTTCTGCCTATCTTGGGAAGCCTTCAAATTCTATTTAATACTCAACATTTGTTCTTCCATTTCCTTGAGAAACTCTGGCCCAATCACTACTCTATCAAATGGGTTTTCCCAACTTACCGGGGTGCTGCATTTTCTGCCATAAAGTGCCTCAAATGGGTTCATCTTCAGTGATGCTTGGTACCCATTGTTGTAAGAAAACTCTACCAAGTGTAGGTAGTCCTCCCATCTCGATGGTTTGTCAATCATACATTCTTAACATATCTTTTATCACTTGATTTACTCCTTCTATTTGTCCAATAGAGTCAAGATGATAAGTTGTGCTGAAGTTTAGGCTCGTTTCGAGCCCCTTGAATAAGCCTCTCCAAAACTTCGAGGTAAATTTTGGGTCTCTGTCAGACACAATTGTCTTGGGAATATCATGCAATCATGCTACTTCACTCATATAAATATCAACAACATTATATGCCTTATGAGTAGTCTTCAAGGGAATAAAATGGGCAGCTTTCGTAAGCTTATCCCCCATCGCCATGATGGAATCATGTTGCTTGTTTGTTCTGGGTAATCATGTGATGAAATCCATTGTCACCACTTCCCACTTCCACTCAAGAATAGGTAATGGTTGTAGCAACCCAATTGGGTTTCTATGCTCAACTTTGACCCTTTGACACTCCATACATCTGGCGATGTACTCTACAATTTATTTCTTCATGCCTGGCCAATAGTAATGGTTCTTGACTACTGCCACTATTTTATGATATCCAGGGTACCCAACATAAGACACATTATGCATCTCCTACAATATCATACTCCTTAATTTGTGAGAACTGGGTACATAAATTTTGTCCCTGTACATGAGTATTCCATCAAATTCCAATCTATAATATTCTATTTTCTGTAGCATCGTACCTTGCTGCAATTTAGTTACCAATTCCATGTACTGCAAATCAACTTTTGCAGCCTCAGAAATTATTCCTTTAATATCCGTCGGATACATGCTAATGGCTATGGCATGCAGTTCTTGCACTCTCCTGTTGAGTGCATCCACCACTTTGTTCTCCTTTCCTTTGATGTGCTTGATATCAAAGTCATATTCACAGAGGAATTCCAACGATCTACTCTGCCTAGCATTCAAGGTAGGATGGTCAAACAAATATTTTAGACCATTATGGTATGTTCTCAGCTCAAACCTTCTTCCCATGATGTAGTGTCTCCATTTATTTAAAACGCGCACTATGGATACCAACTCCAAATCATGAGTTGCATAGAGACTTTCATGCTCTTTCAATTTCCTGGATTCAAAACATATCACAAACCCATTCTGGCTGAGGACTCCACCCAGTCCTTCTTTGCATGCATTTGTGCAAACCAAAAAATCTTCATTCAGATTTGCAATCTTCAGAATTGGAGCACTGGTTAACAAGTGCTTCAATTGTTGGAAGCTCATTTCACATTTTGTTGTCCATTGAAAATTCTTCCCCTTCCTTTGCAAGGAAGTGATGGGATCAACTATTCTCGAAAACCATGCAATGAACCTTCTGTAGTAGCCAGCTAGACCCATGAAGGATCTGACTTCTATCACATTCTTATGTGTTTTCCACCCTTTAACGAATTCAATATTTTCAGGTTCCACTTCCATCCCTTCTTCATATATGATATGCCCCAAATAGTGAATTATGTCTTGATAAAATGATAACTTGCTCAATTTGGCATACAATCGATGCTCTCTTAGCACTTGCAACACCATCCTCAAATGATTCTCATGTTCTTCTTCCAACTTGGAATATACAAGGATGTCATCCAAAAAGACAATGACAAACTTGTCTAAATATTCTTGGAAAACACCATTCATTAAGCACATGAAAACAACTGGTGCATTTGATAACTCAAATGGAACCACTATGAACTCATAATGACCATACCTTTTCCTGAAGGCAGTCTTGTTGATGTCTTCCTCTTTAATCCTTACCTGATGGTATCTCAACCTGAGATCTATCTTTGAAAATATCCTTGCATTATTCAACTGATCGACAAGATAATCAATCCTTGGTAGATGATACTTGTTCTTTATAGTCACTTTGTTCAACTGTTTGAAATCGATGCACAATCTCAATGTCCCATATTTCTTCTTCACGAATAAGAATGGGGCACCCCAAGGTGACACACTTGAGCATATGTACCCCTTCTTTATAAGTTCTTCAAGCTGCATTTGTAGTTCCTTCGGTTTTGGTGCACTCATTCTGTAAGGAGTCTTTGATATTGACACTGCTCCAGGCATTAAATTTATAGAGAAATCAATATCTCTCTTTGGGGGTAGTTCTGGTACTTCCTTGAACACATATTCAAAATCTTCCAGGATTGCACGATCCTCCATATTTGGCACCTTATCCTTAGATCTTTCACCCACATGGGCTGCAAATATTTGGCATCCCTTCCTGTAACACTTCTTAACTTGCATTGCTGAGATTTCTCGGATAGTAATTTCCTTAGGAATTCCTTAGACTTCTATCTGATTTCCTTCCTCATCCAAGCAAGTGAATGCCTTGTTATGACAATCTAATATGGCATGGTGTTGGTCCAATAAATCCATACCAATTCGGAAATCATATGATCCCAAAGGAAATATGTTCAAATCTGCCTTGATACTCAGTCCATTCATGCCCTCTAAACATGATTTAACCAACTCAACAACCTTTCTCTTGGCTCCTATAGCTAGCTGCACTAGCGAAGATTTCTCATGCTTGATTCTTGGTAATTGAAATATTTCCACTAGCTTAGGATCTATATAGCTATGACTAGCCCTCGAATCAATTAAAATAGTAAAGGCATGGTTATTGATCATACCTTCAACTTCAATCATGTGTGATTGAAACTCATCTTGCTTGTTGTCCAGGGTTGCATATATCCTTGATGCCCTTCTGCCCATGTCCTCCACTGTTTCTGCTTGTTGAACATGGTGAACAACTCTCACCCTATCCTTTCTGTGAGGGAAATATCTATACTTATGATCTCCATTAAAACCCCAACATTGCATAGGTGTCTTCCTTGGCCTTTGCCCACCTACTTCATCCATCCTGGGCTCCCTCAAAATTGGCTGTCCTTGAGGATTATTTATGAAAAATGGTGGATTTTTCCCCTTTTG
This sequence comes from Picea engelmannii, assembly GCA_009831015.1. Classification (NCBI taxonomy): domain Eukaryota; kingdom Viridiplantae; phylum Streptophyta; class Pinopsida; order Pinales; family Pinaceae; genus Picea; species Picea engelmannii. Next base: position 316,185 of record ML783805.1, read on the forward strand.
CCTCTACTCTCTCTTAAACTTCCTCTTGTCTTTCCAAGATCTTTGGAAACTAGGCGTTCCTTTATGTTGATCATATAAATACTTTGCCTTCCTTATGGTTTCTTCCATAGTTTTAGGATCATCATACTAGATTTTGTCACTGATAAAAGGTGCCAACCCACTCATATATCTACGGATCTTGACTATCTCATCCTTAATGAAAGGGACATACTTCAACAACTCTATAAATCTCCTTTCATATTCATCTATAGTCATGCTGCCCAATTTAAGTTCAAAGAACTCTTTCATATTTTTGTCATAGTATCTCTTGGTTAAGTATTTATTTTCAAAATGTTTCTTGATTTCCTTCCATGTGACATCCTTCTCTCTGACGTGTTGCACTTGCACAAGCTGATCCCACCATATGGATGCCTTTCCTTTCAGCTGATAGATTACAATTCTTCCTTCTACATGAGAAGAATAATTACACAATTGAAAATATTTTCTCATGCCAATTAGCCATGTCTCACCCTCTTCATCTTTCTTGTGCTCTCCATTAAAAGTAGGAGGTTTGATCTTATTCATTTCACCCTTTAGTTCATCCACTTTAGATATCCTATGCTTTCTGGTAGGAGATCGACTTGAACTGTTCTGTGGCATTCTTTTGGAATGCCTTCGGGACTGTTGGTGATGTCTGTTACCATTTCCATCTCTCCTTTTCACATCAGGGGAACTATGGCTCCCTAATTTGCTGAATCCACTTTCCTTATCCAATATATTTTCAATTCTTTCCAGGCTCCGCATCAGCTTCATATTGAAGTCTCCTTGTCTCTCATAAGCTTTTGTTATCTGCTTGGTGAATTTGGACATCTTTTTGCAATTTTTTGACATCTATTTCTTCTCCATGCCCATTGGAGTTTGTTCCTTCAACTCCCAAATGGACATCCATTCCTCTAAACTCATCCTATGGATTGTAAGCATCATGTTCCTCCTCCATTTCTTTGCACCATGTAACAATTTGGTTCGGTTATGACAATTGTTAATTCTGAAAAATGTGCAGTCAACCAAATTTCGTCAGACTATCAGTCCTTAATAATTTTCCAAAATAAATCAAACAATTCGATTCAACATAAGAATATTAGACTCCATTCTCTGTGGGTCTTGGTCGATCAAGAATCCCCATGGTTCTATCTTTGAGCTCTTTTCTGTTCTACAATTCACTTTCGAGCGCTAGCCCCTTTTTCTTCGGCCTTTAATTCACATGTGATCACGACTGTGACCAAGTGCTAATAGTTGGGAGCTTATCCAGAGCCTTGGAACTTCAGAGGTTTCCAAAGCACATCACAACAATCTCCTGGAGTGCCGCATTGGAGAACTCGCGAAGTAGGGTGGATCAACGGTCCTCGACTTCCCAACATCCAACGATTGATAATTACTACGTAACTCTGGGCTTCAGGAGTTCCAGACTATCAATACTCTCCATCCTTCTAGAGTGCCAAGTCTTCGGATTGCTGCAACTATTGCCAAGTACAAATTCATATGACACCTAGAATGCCTAGGGGAGATCCACATTGCCCATGTGACATCATAATTCTACGTCACATCCGCTGCTTTGGGACTTCCTGGCTATGGGACTTCGGGTATTTCTTCCTCCACTCCATCATGAACCATTTCTTCTAGAGTGTCAAGTATCTGGACCTTGGGATCGGACGCCACACATTCCTTGTGACCAATGTTTGAGATTAACTTCGTTCGGGAGTTCTCTACTCAATGCTAACTGTATCACCTTTCCTCCAGAGTACCAAGTCTCCATAATTCACGATCTGGCGCCACACATCTACTAGGGTCAAGTTATTGTGGTCCCAGTCTAGTTAAATAATTCGCCAAGGTTTTAACTATTTTATGTAACCATCAAGGGCCCCACCATCCATGCTCGAGAGGAGTGCCTCATGGTGAATCACTAGAAGCGGACACGTGGCCCAATCAGATGGGTGACACGTGTCACGTTCCGACTAGCATAACCATTCTTTACAAGTTCTTAACTCCTTGACACATGGCACACATTCCATGTGTCCATGTTATTTCAAGTGATGTCAGCAAGTTACGTCACTTCAGGACTTCGGGCTTCGAGGCTTCGAGAGTTTTCACACTAGCACACTCCAATTCTTCCGAACGCTAAAATCTCGAACAAGTTGATCTTCTGACACGTTCCCCTTTTGATGAAAAGTATGTATTAACTATGGAATTTGGGACTTCGAGAGTTTTCACTCTATCACACTTTGTTTCTCCCAAATGTCGAATTCCCGAACAATTTAATCTTTTGACACATGTCCCTTTTGATGAATGGTTTGGATTAACTTCGGACTTCGAGACTTCGGGAGTTTTCACTCGATCACACTTTGTTTCTTCTGAATGTCGAATTCCGGAACAAGATAATTTGCCGACACATGTCCCTTTTGATGAAGGGTTCGGATGAACTCCAGACTTCGATACTTTTGGAGTTTTCGACGCTTTTGCTCCCTTTTTACGACAAGTAACTTCAAACAACCAGAGGGCAAAGTCTTGAAGGACTTCAATGCTTAACCACCATACTCCTTTTTCTAGATCTAATGGTTGTGAAGGATCTTCCTTCTCCCGAATAGATCCTATGGTCCAAATTAAAACTCTGTGGCCCAATAACATGGTTGCGGTGGTATCCTTCCTTTGTAGGTTTTATTGAACCACTATACTTCATGAGCTTCTGAACAAAGTCCAAGTGTTCACACAGTGCCTTCCTAACACTCAAGAACGCTCTGAACTTCAAATTTTGTCCCTCTCGACAACAATTCACTCTGAAACCTTTTCTTCATTAACCACTTATCTAGACCATCCATGATCAGTGTTGAAACCATGGCTCTGATACTAATTTGTAACGTCCCCAGCCACCAACAGGTGAACATTGTTACAGAGTAAACATCTTTCTTCTCTAAATCCAATTTGTAACATTCTCGGCCACCCAGGTCAGGCCATGCTACTCCAGATAACACTCATGCTTGAATATATATATATATATATATATATATATAGTGCAATTTTCAACCAGACATAAACATTCTGTTCATACATAGATTAATGCAGAAGCGACAATAACACATACAAATTTACATATGATTTACATTTTGCTATATCACAACATAATGCAGAAATAACAGTAAAATCATGCATAAAAGTATTCACAGGCAAAACCCATAAATATAACAACATATACAGATAATAATCATCATTATAGCATGTACAAATACACAACATGTAAATGAACAAATGATTGGTACTTATATTTTAATTAAAGTACATCAACTGTGTGCAGGCCTTGCATGAACCTCCCAGCCTTAGACTATGTTTCTCATCACTCTCAACAATGGGTCACCCCCGAGCTAGGACTAAACTCCATCGGGCAAGGGATTCCTAGGCTAGGCAGGGACAACAGAAAGTTGCACAATACAACAGGAAGTTGCATAGTACAACATGAATGATTTCCTCCAAGGAGCGACTTACGCCCACAACTTACAGACTCTCATTCCCCACATGCCTATCCCACCTCAGGAGTGTACACCTTCACTGTCACACAGTCCATCAACTGCTACACCTCCCTTAGTTTGGGATTCAACAACATGCCAAATCAGGAATTCTCAGAGCTCTGTAGCTGCTACTGGATTCCCTCCAGGAGAACTCACTTTCTTAACACACTCTCTCACCTGGAGAGAGTTTCTCATAGGCCTAACAACTTGCTTCTTCTATCCACGTGCTTGAAAACCCGCTTCTTCACTCCCTCTCCTCAACACACGGGCATGGTGATGTCAACAATAGAAACTGGGAGTGGGGAATGATACTGACATGACAAAACGCAGGCAACCCCCAGGGTACAGGTGCAACGAGGGTACCAATTCATCTTGTTGCAGAGGTTTAAGGTGTTTTGGGAATTCCACAATGGCGTTTCAAGGTTACCGTGTGCTTGTTGGGTGCGCTGGTCAATCGGGGTAACAGATGGCTAGCCTGGTTCAAATGGTGAGAATCCTCATAGAATGGTCAACATGGTGAGAACGTCTGAACTGTGAGAATGGTGAGAACTCCCCCCCATATATCTGCATGCGTTTTGGATGACACTTGGCTCTCCAGGAGTACGTCCCCGCCGCCCCCTCCCCCCCCAACTTGGAATTCGTTCCTCTTCCTAAAGGAACTTAGGATAAATTAATATCCTCTTTACAACTTTTAGAATAATAACAGATTATTCTATTTGGCTCTTAAGCTTAGCCCTTTTTACTCAATCTCTTAGCGTCCTCCCTTGCCCAACCTAGTGGAGTTTAGTCTCCCATAACTCTTTCTTCGTGGTCAGTCTACACACAACGATGTTGTTATATTAATAATATGAATATTTACATGTACAAAACATGATTGCGGCCTTTAACATCTAGGTTCCCAACCTAATCAACACATAAGCCTACCAGCTTATAAATACTTTCTCACCAACCTATAAACATCATTACATTCATAATTACAACTCGGGCTCGACCTTGGGATATTACACCAATGCATTTGGATAAGGCATCTGTCTATCTCTCTCAAAGCCTCCTCAACTTCCCCTCTCTCTATGTTCTATGTTGCCATTGGATCTCAATTTTACACAAGGTTTAGATTTTATCTCAGTATATCTATTACTGCAAATTCTAAACTAGTGGCAGGGTGGTAAAAAAATGGAAGAAGCCCACACAAATTTTATTCCATCTTTGTTTATCATTTATTTGAAAAATAATATTTTTTTTTAACAATAAGCACTATTTACATCGCTTTATAATTGGGATAACATCTCTTAAATTTTTTCTTCCAATTTGAATTTGAATAGATAGATGTACAATATTTGATGTTCCACTGGGAGGGATAAATGTTTTATGTTCTCTGAAATCCTCCCATGAAGATAACCTCTCCCTCCAACAGACGAGACTTCTTTGATGTAAAAAATGAGGTAGGTATCCACACCCACGATATCGGTATGAGAAATGGAGTCGTTTAAGGAGGATTGAAACTATGATAGGTTTGGTTTCTTCAAATGACCACCTGCACAAAAAATAAGAATATGGTGACACATGAAAATTGATGCAAATAAACCATGTATAGGGCTTACACGATTCCTCTTTTGGATGCAGCAAGAGAAAATGAATATTTATCTTTTTGATGCAACAAGAGAAAATGAAGAACAACGAACTAGTATCTGCAAAAAACATATCCCATTAGAAAAAGAGACTCCAACTAGAAATATTTAGAAGAGAAATAACGGGTGTTGAGTCAACCAGATTCTCAAGGAGTTTCTTTGTATTTCACGGGTCTTCTTCAAGGTTAGAAAGAGTACAAGAAGCTCATGGATGAAGCATTGTACACAGATACCACTCTCTTCTCCAGAGTTAGGTAAGTTTGATTTCTAATCACATATGACCTATACGTCCTGTTATTGCTCAGTTTGAAGGCAAGAGTCAAACTGGCGTAACATGAGCTTCCCCACCCACTGTCACCTTGATGGGGGGCTCTTTCTATTTAGGGTGGCTAATACCAAGGGAGACATCCCTAGGTAATCTGGGGTGTTGAAAGGAAAATGATCAAGAGATTAGGGCTCAAGAGGTTAAAGTAGGTTTTCCCTTCACAGATTACTGCCAAGGAGATAGTCAAAGAGAAGATAAACCACAAGATAGGCACCTGTTTGCGAGACAAGGCAACAATAAAGCTAAAATATGCCACAGTGGTTAGTACTTCATAAATTAATGACTATCAACAATTAATATATATATGAGCATAAATAATAGTAATTATTGATGAAGTCAATGATTGCAATAAAGGCTATGGCTTATAATACTACTTCTCAATAACACCGGAGATGATATAGCATTCAATGTATAAAATCAATCCTTGAATCTATCACAACGCATTAAATATCATTAATATGCTCACATACAAAGGTTGCTGCGTCACTATGCTTGCTAGAGGGCGACGTCAGCTTTTCTTTTAGGTTAGTTTGCTAGACAAGGAAGTCAACATTTTGCAAGTTGGCCAATGGAAATTATCAATACTTCAATGTCTATCACTTAGATGAAAAAAACCACAACGTTTTATATCAAACAAGAGTTCAAAAAGGGCATGACGTCATCAAAAGTCTAGGGTTAGTGAGACGTTAGGGTTAGTTAGGGTTTGAAATTTAAGAAGTTTAAAAGGTTTGTTTTGACACAATAATCTCAATGTTGGAGTTCTAGACTAGTGCCTTAGGGTATAATGGAGTCAAGGAGCAAGGCTAAA